>APFE030865533.1:0-22341 GCA_000404065.3 Pinus taeda | reverse complement strand
CATTATGTGCTATCTGAAATCATTCCTAATAGTCCATACAGAGCAAAATTTAGAACACTATTACTAATACTACCGCACATGAACACTATGATCCCGACCCACCACCTCTAAATGCACCAACAATTGACTCTGCAATGTAAATTAATTTATAGACTAAATACACGCTACAAAACTAAACTACACAAACTCATTGCATGATTGGACCAGACCATTGCCCGTGCAGGCTATTACAGATAAAAAAAACTGGGCGCTGTAACTTCGAGGAACATTCTATCCCATTTGTATGAAAGAAAAGAAACTTTGGTGGATGTAGCCACTGCTTTCACATTCTGAATTCAAAGAGAAAGAGAATTCCTCGCCTAAATGCTTGTGAAATTAAATAAAATAGACTATCACGAGATTTGTAACAAACCTTTCATGTCCAACCTTTACATGTTTCCTATAAATTAATTCGTTTATGCCATTCACATGACTCGAATAACATCCTGCATTGGAAAACAAATCAAAAAAATGTTCAGAAATGGGAACCCACGAAGTCAAAACAATAGCAGGAAAAAGCGGTGAAAATTAAACCCTATTTGTTTACCTGTAGCTTCACCAATTCCTAGCGATTTGTTCATGGCTTCGTGCTATGCAGGTTGAGTAAATGCCGATGATGCAGGGCAAGCAACTAAGTTTCTAAAAATGGCAAGAATTCAAACAGCAGAGGTTGAACCCTTTCGCTGCACCCTCGGGGCATGGCCATAGCAATTGAAGAATGGTGAATCTTCCCATTACACATTGGTTGAGCCTAATCGCTATAAAAATTTAAATTTCATTTGGGTGGGTTTTCAAATTCAAACCCTAACATTCAAATTCAAATAACTATGTTATATATCTTGTATGGTATACCGTAGCGTTCAGACCGTCTCATGGTGGTAGAGACAAAGGCGGTAGGGAATTTCTCATCCGTACTGTGATGCCCATCCATGTCTCATGGTGTGTATTTGGATGCAGGGTATCGTGACCATGCCGAATTCGATATGATGTATCATGCTGGGGTATGTCACAGCAGCTGGGATGAGGGTGTCGCATCAGCGTCGGGGTTGGAGGATTGCTGGCTGGAGCCGAAGGAAGGTTTTTCCAAGCGCGAACTGAAACTCGGCAATTCGTCCACTTCGTTAGACTATTCCGTGAGCAATGTCACAAAGTCAAAGAAAATCTTAGATGGCAGGAAAACTATCTTGGATGGCAGGAAAACTTTGGTATGTGTAATAAGTCACGTGCTTTTTTGAAATAACATTGAAATTGTGAATTTGATAAGTGACAAAGGACCATCTAAATTTTTCGATGTTTTAACCTTTTAAGTCGCGTGGGTTCTCAAAGTTCATGTTAAAGATTATTTTTTTTAAATAACAAACTTTTTAAAAAGTGCAATGAGGGCTTTGTAAAAGTTTTTTAATTTTTTTTTTTATAAAAAAAAAAACTTTGGGTTGTTAAAAAAGAGCTTATTTATTGAAGTTTTTTTGAAAAGGTTTCTTTAATATTATTTGAGGATAAATTTAGGGTTTTATAAGAGATTTTTTTTTTAAATGGTTTTATTCAATTTCCACTCATAATTTCTTGTATTCATAAGGAAGGATTATGACTTGTGGGTCATTAAGATGGAGACCACATTGAAAGTTCATTATGCTTGGGAATATGTTATAGATGAATTTTCATAGCCTAAAGATGAAGCAATTAAATGAGATGTTAGTAATGTAGAGAGGGAACAATGGAAGAAAAACAAAAATAAAAATGCGCAAGCATTGCAACTTATCCATAAGGAGTGGACCAAGCAGTGTTCGAAAAAATGATGATCATGTCTTCAACAAAGACAACATGGGAGACTTTGGTGATAACCTATAACAATATGGCCAAAGTCAATATTGTTAAGTTGTAGAATACTATAAGAGCTTTTGAAAGTTTGCATATGAAGGAGACAGGTGACATCGATTCATTCATGAGTCGAGCCATGAATGTTGTAAACCAGTTAAAAATTTATGGTGATGATATTAAAGATTAGACAGTGGTCGAGAAGGTCCTCAAATTTTTATCTACCAAATTCAATGTCATGGTAGCAACCATAGAAGAAGCCAAGGATTTGGAAACACTAATAATTGATGAGATGATGGGATCACTTCTATCCCATGATGCAAGGATAGATAGAAATAAGGATTTCACTTTAGAAACTTCTTTCAAAAGTCAGGTTTCTATTTCAACAGACAGAGGTTTAGGTAGAGGTAGATCGAGAGGTAGAGGACGAGGCGAAAGACATGGTTCTCAAAGAGATGGAAGATGAAAGCATGAACAAGAAAGTGGAAGCAACAACAGAAGCTTCAAAAAAAATCAAAGAGTTGACAAATCAAAGGTGAGATGTTATTATTCCAATAAATTTGGTCACTATGCTCATGATTGTAGGAAGAAGACAGTTGATCAAGGAAATCAGAGAGTTGATGTCACTATAGATAATATTGTCTATATGTTCCTATCTTTACATACCATGCATGAACCTTCTAACAATGTGTGGCTATTAGATAATGGTTGTAGTAACCAAATGATAGGAAACAAGAATTTAGCTCCAAATTTGGATCAATCTATGAAGACAATGGTAAAGTTGGGGACTGACAAGACTCCAAATGTAGATGGAAAAAGAGTGGTCAACATTATTTCCAAACAGGGGAGGCCAAAGAAAATCTCAGATGTATATTATGTCCTTGGTCTTAAACATAATTTGATAAGTGGTGGTCAATTGATGTAGAAAGGATATAGAGTTAATTTTCAAGTATAATAACGTGTTATATATGACAAGCCCCCAAGGTAGAAACTGATAGCAAAGGTGCAAATGACTAGGAACAAATTGTTTCCTATAATCATGAATTACAGTGATCAGGTTAGTTCATTTATAGTTTCATGTTATAATGGTTATTGGTTATGACACTTTCAATTTGGACACTTTCACTTCTCTGGTTTAAAATTATTACATCAGAAACATAGGTTATAAGGTTACCTCCAATCAAATAACCAACTATTACTTGTGAGTGTTGCATCTTGGGAAAGAAACACTGTGAAAGTTTTTCAAAGGTAGTTGCATACAGAGAAAAGTAACCTCTTGAGCTAGTGCATACAAGCCTATGTGGACCTATGAGGATATAGTCAATTGGTGGAAGTTTTTACTTCCTCACTTTCATTGATAATTATAGAGTAAAGAATTGAGTTTACTTCCTAAAGAAAAACTTTGGAACTTTTGAAAATTTCAAAGAATTCAAAGCCTTAGCAGATAACCAAAGTGATTGGAAGATCAAAGTATTGAGGTCAGATCATGCTGCAAATTTTGATCTGACAACATTCCATGATTACTGCAAACAACATGGAATCAAAAGAGAGTTTACAACTAGATATACACTACAGGAGAATGGTATAGAAGAGATAAAGAATAGGAAAATTATGAACATCGCAAGGAGCATGTTGAAAGGAAGAAACTTGTCTAATGAGTATTGGGTAGAAGTAGTTTCATGTGTATTGTATGTGATAAACAAATCTCCTACAAAGAGTGTGATGAATAGAGTATCAAAAGAAGCATGGTCGGGTATTTCTTGCAATGTATCTCATATCAGAGTGTTTGGATGTGTAGCTTATGCACATGTGCCTAAAGAGATAAGAAGCAAATTGGATGATAAAAGTGAAAAATGCATATTTATTCGTTATAATGAGCAATCAAAAGCTTACAAATTGTATAACCCTATCACCAAGAAGACCATAATTAGTAGAGATGTTTTGTTCAAAGAACAAGAGTCATGGAATTGGACTGTAGAAAAAACAGTTGATGCACAAGTACCATTGATGGGAAAGGATGTAGAAGAAAAGAACCAACAAGAATCACAGGAGAAGACACCAAACAGAGTCACGCCAGAAAGGACTCCAAGATATTCTGATCAGCATGCACCTTCAAGTAGATCAACAGATTGAAATTGTCCTAGCAGTCAATCAGGTGATGAATCAAGCAATCTTAAGAGAAAGATGAGATGTCTGAAAGATATTTATGATGATTTCGATGTTAGTTCAAACTTTGCATTGTTGTCATTCCAACCTTCATCATTTAAAAAAGAAATCAAAGATGAAAATTTGGTGCAAGACATGGATGAAGAAATTGAAGCTATTGAAAAGAATGATAAATGGAATTTTGTTGATTTGTCAAAGGATAAAAACTTAGTGTAAAATGGTTGTAGAAAACAAAGTTGAATGAGAAAGGTGAAATTGACAAATTTAAAGCAAGACTTGTAGCAAAAGGGTTCTCGCAGCAACTAAAAATAAAATTTGGAGAAGTGTTTGCTCCAGCAGCCATATTGGATATTGTAAGAGTTGTTCTAGCCACAACAGCTTAGAAAAAGTGGAAAGTATAACAAATGGATGTGAAATTAGCCTTCTTGAATGGAATTCGAGAAGAAGAAATCTATGTGTTGTAGCCGCTAAGATATGATGTTGAAGGATAAGAAGGTAAGTTTTACAAGTTAAAGAAAGTTCTCTACGGACTCAAGCAAGCATCTAGAGCTTGGTATAATGGAATTGACAACTATATGATCAAGAAATCATTTTGCAGAAGTAACATTAAGGTTACCTTGTACACAAAGGGAAATGAGCATGGACAAATTTTAATTGTTTGTTTATATTTTGATGCCTTGATTTATACTGGTGATCTTGAGTTATCTGAATTTAAAGAAGCCGTGAAGAAATAATTTGAGATGACATATATTGGTCTGATGAGATACTTTTTGAGCATAGAAGTTGAACAACCTGGAAAAGGGAATTTTTTATTTCTCAAAATAAATATGCGAGAGATTTTCTGCAAAAAATTAATGGAGGGAAATTGTAAACCTTCCACTGCACCAGTTGTAATGGGACAACGTTAAGAAAGGATGATGAAGGATTAGATGTCAATCCAATTCTATTCAAAAGATTGGTTGGCAACCACATGTATGTCACAGTTTCAAAACCAGATATTATGCAAGGAGTGAGTTTGAGTTCTAGATTTATGGAGACTCCAAAAGACACGCATTCAAGAGAAGGAAAACCAATTCTGAGATACATAGTATGAACTAGAGATTGTGGCATAATGAATGCAAGAATAGAAAAGAAGGATTTGATTAAATATACAGATAGTGATTTTAAAGACAGTTTGAATGATAGGAAGAGCACTTCTCATTGTGTTCCATCTTGGTTCATGTGTGATTTCATGGGCGTCTAAGAACCAACCTATCATAACACTATCATCAGCAAAAGAATATGTAGCAACATAGTTGCCATCATGCCAAGTCATGTGGTTAAGAAGAGTATTGAATGGACTCAAGAAAAAACAACAAGGATCAACAAATATATATTGTGACAACACCTCACTCATTGCACTATCCAAGAATAGTGTTTTTCATCAAAAGAGCAAGCATATTGACACAAGATATGATATTGTTTTAGAACTTGTGAGCAATGGAGAAGTTCACCTAAAGCCTTGTAATTCTAGTGATCAATTAATTGGTATATTCACTAGGCCATTAGCAAAAGATGTATTTGAGTTTCATAGAGGAAACTTGGGTGTTGTAAACCTAGCTCAGGCATAGACTAGCAAGCATGTTTTAATTTTCATGAGTGATGTCTTAGTTTAGCGATCGTAATTAAGGGGGAGTGTTAAAGACATGTAATTACTCCCGCATGAATAGTTGGCTAAAATTAGAGAGTCATTTAACTGAGTCAAGTTGCGTCAAGTTCAGTGAAGTCGAGTTAAGTCATATTTTGGGTAAAGTTGAATGTAATGTGTGCTTGCATGGTGATTTATTTTGGGCTAGTCGCTAATGGTAAAAATTTAAATGCCCCTCACTGGGTTCATTGTAATTATCATGTTTTTGTGTGATCAATTGAAGATTCGCAACTCGTGTTATTATGTGAATTATTTGCGTTATTTTATGCCTAACCTCCTCTGCCTTTACAACACTTTTCCCTACATACTCACTATCATGAATCCCTACAGGATAGTGACCAACTCAGGTCCATTAATTTTGATTATCTAATGGAGAAAATTGTAGAAAAAGAGAAATATTTCGAGAAGAGGAATAAAAAAACTCAGACCCATGAAGAACCAATGTGCCTTGCCTAGAAAGGGAATAATTAATCACATGATTCTCTTAAAGGAAGTGGCAGTACAAGAGGATATGGAAAAAGGAATTTCAGAGGCAGGGGGTAAACTAAATATACTCATTATGTTGTTGTTCATTGCAATATTGGAATAACTAAAAAAATTGTTTCACATTTCATTTACATCTTGAAGAGATGAATGGCTACTTGATACCAATGCAACATGTCACATGAACTTTCAATTTTATGAATTAACCCATTTAAACTAGAGTTTTTAAAATTTCTATCAAATTTGGGTTAAAATGAACCAAAACATCTCGAGGAAAAAAACAATTCCGTATTTAAATTAGATTACATTTATAAACTCCCAAGTGCTTCTATTGTTTAAGCACTTCCCGCGTTCATTGTTTAATCAATAGCCAACTCGTGTTATCACATAGTAAAAGAGCCAAAGAGCCAATTTCGCTCGACGAGGAACACTACTCTTCTTCGATGGAAATATAGATCTACTCTCGAATTTGACCTTGGACGTGGGTACTAGTTTTCATATTATGTCGATAATTAAAAAAATTGTCCTCGCAACTTCCACTACGGAGCTTCAACGTTGGTTAAATAGTGTAAGCTTGGAAAACAAAAACTCGTCTCTCGTAACAAAAATGAGCATTGGCAGAGTATCATTTTATGGCATGATAGGATAGATATCGATGGCATAAATACGTATTCATAACATTTCATTCCATCGACTCTGTATTAATATCATTTTTTTTTTCTCAAATTACTAAAAAAAATTCAAATTTATTTATATATAATTTATGAGTTGTTTTTAGTGTGATTTTTTAGACTTTTAGGTGTCCGAATCTGGTGGAAAATTTTGAGATGCAATCTTGATTTGTTTTATTTAAATTGGTTTTTTTGACTGTGTATATATATGGATTCAGCACCTTAAGAAACTCTTAGGGCACTTGGATTGTGCAAGGATTACCCATCAAGATTGTCATTACAATTGATTTCAATAAATTTTTGTCAAATTTAAAGAAATTAGACCAGAAAACCCCTGAAAAACCTCAAAAGAAAAACATTAAAGACCCCTCTTTATAATTTAAAGAGAATTCTAAAATATAAATGAAATTAAAAAATTAATAATTAAAAATTAGAAATTATGTTGTATGGTAACCGACTCATTTGACAAAATAAAAAATAGCCTTTCATTGGCTACACAAAGAATGTCACCAGATTATTCTAGAACGTGAACCCTAACTGCCACGTTATGTCCTTTAGACCCTTGTATACTTGTACGTATTGCTTGCCCCGTACTGTACATCGTATCAACACCAAAAAGTATCTGCGAAACCACAGAAGACTTGCAATGAGCAAATTCAATTGTAGAAGGAGATGTTGACGGTCATGGTTCGTATTTTGTTCCTTTCTAGCTGCCCAATCAAAACCTCACAAATTGAAACTTGCAAGGACAGGTCTGGACTTTGAAATGGGTCACCACCAATGGATGTCTTGATACTACGAGTATGAATCGGCCGACGTAAACGGTATATTTCAGTTTACATAAACTTTCCAATTACGTTCGTAAATGGAGAAAGTATAAATATTTTTAATTTTAAAGTTTAAATTTTATAAATTATTGTTAGAAATTATAATTGTATATTAGGTAACTTGTATTTTGGAACTATAAAAGGAATACTATTATATTGGAAATATACAAGTTTAATATTAATAGCCATGTACATTTATAATTTCATCTCATTTTTTCTAAAACATTTTAATTTGATTGGAAATAAAATTTAAACATAAAAAAAAAATAATAAAATATTTAATTTTTTGTACTTAATTTTAGAAATTGTTTTTGGGTATAGTTTAATGGATAAATTTAATGATTTAAGTATTGTGTAAATTAAAAGATTTACCGTTGAATATCTTAGAAATAAGGTGTATGTAGAGAGTAGAAGAGATTATAGAGCTAGAAATTTAATAATAATAATTTGAATCAATCCCATGTCATATAATTATGAGAATTATCGAATCAATCCCATGTCATACAATTATGAGAAAGATCCCATAGTTGATTGCCAAGGAAATAGAAATTTGGATATTTTCCATTTTTTGTTTTAATGAACTTTCCATTTTTTCAGCATAGAAAGTTTTTTTTTTTGTTTTGTTTTTTTACATTTACATTTACTGCTTTGGAACAATGGTCTTTTATATCATTAATTTCATTTAGCAATATTTATTAACATTATATATAGATCCATAAATCTTTTCTACAATATAATACACAAAACATTGGTGGTGGGTAGTGTTGAAAATTGAACACATCACAGTGCATCGAGATCTCTCTAGCACCTCAGAGAAGTGATCAGCAAAATTTGGGCGTAAAAAGATTATTTCTATAGGTATGTGTATATATATATATATATATATATATATTATATATATATATTTTATATATATAATATATATATATATATATATATATAGATATAGATATATATAATGCCCTAGAAAGAGCTACGAGTCTACGAGACATTTTTGAAAATTCAAGTTATGCATTATGTTACCCTGCCCTAGCGGCAAGTTGCAAGTTGCAAGTTGCCTTGTTATCTAGATGAGTATAGACTTAGAGTCTAGGGTATGTAAGTAGCAAGTTGGATGAGTATGGATTTAGAGTCTAGGGTACAAGCAAAAGGAGGTTGTTGTAGCTTTAAAAAAAGTGTAAATTATATATATTCCAACATCAATTTTGTGTAATTGAGGATGTCACATTGATAGCAGTCATAATAGCAACTTTAGTGATGTAGAAGGGTTGGAACTTGGAGGTGCTTTGTAAGAAAATTTTCGATGGAGCTTCACATTGAATTGTAACTTTCGCATCGAAAGCTAATACAAGTTCATCATTCATATTTCCCCAAAATGTACTCGATGTTGTTGATGGATGGTACATTTCTTTTTATTGCGCCTGCAATCCCTAGGAAGATCTGAAGCACTCTGAAGGTTTGGGTCATTGAAATCATTCCCCTGACATTGTATCCATGAAGACGTTGTTCAAAAGATAAAAAGGTGACGTAGGAGGCTTTGGGGTCATGACCGTTCATGTAAATCCAAAACCCTTTAGTGAGATTTTTGAGTGTTGGGGGATTCTTGGACGAAATCATAAAATAATTCAGATGCATATTTAAAGAGAAGATGTAAAGTAGCAAGTTTACATACAATATTAGAATTCTCCTTCGCACACTAGAATAATCGTAAGACGACAAAAATCATTTCCTGGGAGAATTTTGGTGAGGAATCTAGGAGAAATGTTAACTCTGACATAATTTCATTATGGTGAGCTTCTGACTTTTCAATGTAATCAAGGAAGACTTTAGCACCTGAACTTGGACTAATTTAATTTAAATATGTCGGGTTAGAAATGAAATATGCTTCCAAGTTCGGAGTTGCCCAAGTACAAATAGAAAGTTAGTAAGGGCGAAAGGAACCTATGAACAATCTTTCGAAGCCTTACCAAGGGACCCATAAACACCACATCAAACAATATAAGTAAGGGTAAAAGTGGCTCCTTCCTTGTGCAGGAAGGGATGCTTGAAGCACGAAGCAAAAATGAAAAGGTAAATATGGCTCGACTGCAAAATAACACCATCAATATCGATGTGGGTCCTCTCAAACATCCGTATTGAGGTGAACCACCATAACTTGTTTCCATTCAACTATTAATCCCAATAGGCATGCCAATAATCATAGTAGCTGCTTGTTGGTACTGAAGGTTCTCTCTTGGAACACATTTTGAATAATGTGAAGTTCTCAATTTTCATATGGCTCCACTAGAAAGAGTGTCCAGACTCCTCTCCCTCCTCTGCTATTAATCCCAGTAGGCATGCCAATAATCATAGTTGGTTGTTGGTATTGAAGGTTCTCTCTTGGAACACATTTTGAATAACATGAAGTTCTCAATTTCCATATGGCTCCACTGGAAAGAGTGTCCATACTCGTCTCCCTCCTCTGATTCCTATGAAGAAGTTAAGGTTTCTTATAGTGTGCCTCGATACACATTAAAAACATTGTGCCAACAAGAATCACAGAAAAATGAAATTTGCTGTGTAAAAGTGTGTTTAGTGGCTATTATTATCAAGAGATTTAGTAGATGAGAATCATGATCTACATGTAAATATCTTTCTTGCAGTTACATGTATGTTTGGAGTTGCAAATAGATGGATGTGTGTAGTTGAAAAACACATAAAGTTTCCAGCTGACAAAACTGCAACCGTTAGATGTTAGTGGGAGTGCTAAATGGAAAACCACCTACCCTCCATGTCCTTCAAGGGGTCTTTATGTTGTAGAAAAAATTATGCATGTTTCATCATCCTCATTTTTTATTCTAATATCAAATTTATTTGTTTTTCTTTTTCCATAAACTCAAGCTAAAGATTTTCAAAACTTTTAATAAATTCATTAGCAGATTAAAAATATGATTAGTGAACCATTTTTAAGTGAACATTGAATATATATTTCCTTCTTACAATGATAAATATGGATATGACTCCAATTATATTTAGAGCAGCCCAAATAAGTCGAGAGTAGTGACGTTTCACATAAATATCACTTAATTGTAGAGAATAAATGTTTTTTTTTATACATTTAAGTGAATAGGAATAATCTACGCTCTTCCCAATAAAAATACTAACCCTCCAAATTTGATTACTTCTAGTAATGGGTCCATGAGGTGCTTTTTCACCAATTTTGAGAAAAAGTCTTATCAGAAAGAGTTAACAAGAATGAGCCGTAGTCTTTAGTGCGATTTTTTGGAGGTTTTTCCAGTGGGTTTTTCTGGTCAAATTTCTCTAAAATCCCGTAGCAATTTATTGAAATCCCAAATTTGATAGGTAATTTCTGCACAATCAAAGCATCCTAGGAGTTTTTTTGGGTGTTGAATCCAAATATGTAGTTAAAAAACCATTTTAAATAATACAAATCAAAATTTAACCTCAAATTTTTTTCCGTCACCAAAATCTGCAAAAAATTGCACTAAAAACAACTCCCAAAAATAATATTCGCTGTTCAAATTTGATCACTGATAGCTTTCCGTGCGAAGTTTGCTGTCACAAATTTTGAGAAAGCGTCCTATCGGAAAGAGAATAAAAATATTACTTAATAGCTTTCCGTGCGAGGTTTGCTGTCACAAATTTTGAGAAAGCGTCCTATCGGAAAGAGAATAAAAATATTACTCGCCCTTCAAATTTGATCACTGATAGCTTTCCGTGAGGGGTTTACTGTCACAAATTTTGAGAAAGCGTCCTATGCGAAAGAGTTATCAAAAATATTACTCGCCTTTCAAACTTGACCATTGATGGCAGTTGATCACTGATGGCAGTCCCTAAGGGGTATGTGTCACAAATTTTGAGAAAGGGTCCCATCTGAACGACTTAATGCCGTATATTCTATTTCCCACGTAATAAGCAATAAAATGATTGGGTCGTTATCTTTGGAATTTAAAACACTGGGTTGCCACTCCTTTCACGCGGTATGGCAGCTATGTATATGTTGGATCACGCTTTGGTGCGGAGTTCAAACCTCCGAGAACTCAAGCCATTGCAACTATTGCGGCAAAGCTCTCTCTTCTAACTATGTCTATTTTACGGCATTTCGGGGACATGGTCGCTTCCTCACAAGCTTATCAGAAGAAGCGAAAGAGAGATGAGTATTGGAATGACCGATTCGCTTTGCCCAACGAGAAGCGAATGTTAGCTGATGACAGTGCTCTCATGTCGTTGCTCAACAAGATCGATAATATGGATAACAATGACGGCAACCCAGAAGACACCGTCGTTACGATGAACGGGGTTATAAATTCTCTGGAGGATGAAATTATGTTGAAGGCCCAAACCGACCATAACATTGATCCGGTCGATGAGATAGGTTTAATTAAAGAAGGCCAATTAACTGCAGACTTGGCCAAAGAAGCGACCTCGGTGACGCCTTATAAAGGGAAATTGACGGATTTCGACGATGTGAGAGCAGAGCTTGGTTTCCTAGCAGACCTTATTACCCCTGAGGAACTTGGAATCATCATTAACCATATTCATGGAGATTCAGTGCCCCATATTATGGATTCCGATCCTCAGACTACGGAGGTTTTTTATGCATCTCTGTGGGAGGATGATACTTGGCATTTGAATGAATATCCCGTCCTTCAAGATCGTTTGGAGTCGCCACAGCCAGAAACATTACTAGTGGAGTCAAGTTTCATGCCGTTTGGAACGACCACGAACCAATCCATTGGGTAAATGACAACGACCAAGGATTGTAAATCAATAAAAGAAAACATTTTCTTGGCCTAATTAGTCTTCATTCTATTTTATTATAATTAATTATAATAGAAGATCCCATATCGGGTCGTTAGTATCAATGTCAAATATAAGGGCCGTAATATAAACTTAGACATGAATTCTCTCAAGTTTATAGCCAATTAGATTATACTATGGCAACACCATTAAATCATTACGTTGTACACCGAAGGACCTTGTCATGGACATGTTTTAGCATGCAGTGGCATATCATAGCCAATGAATATGCAGTGGCATATCATAGCCAATGAATATGCATATTCTATATGTTATGTGATTCTGATATTATTGAAACTAGCATTTGCACCTTATGTTGCAAAGGAAATGCCGTAAGGCATAGAGTGGGGAAGAATAGGGACATGTGCCATCCTTTTTCAGGAAGAGAATTGAACGAGAAGCATATGTCTTGGTGATAGACAGAGCATTTATTCAATCCAGCTGCCAGAATGAAGAGTCTGTTGTCCCAGAGAGCCTGAAAATATCATATCCATATATGAATACATGAATCTATAAAAGAAATTCCCATCTGAAGCCCCGAGTAGGCTATGAGTGAGACTTTTTGCCTCTACATAAGAGTTCATTAGATAATGTGTTCTACAAACCCCTCTCACATACTCAACTACATGACTGCCCTATTCAAGAAGCCAGCTATTCCAATAAGCATGTGAATGAAAATCACCTATACAATTTACAAATTAAAACAACAACCAACCAACAAAAAAAAAAATGTACTCACCAGACTAAGGCAACAAACTGGTCAAGTAATAATCCTCAAAAGGGCCAATATATAAATATTATTTTTATACATTTGGTCTATCTGAGCAACGAAAGCCAATGAGCAACTACTTATGAACCACATTATTGCAGAATGTGGATGATGTGTGCTTTGTTTTATGTTTTTCAATTTTTCTTATTTTTTTCTCTCTCCTCGTTTCTTGAATGCGAAACCTCCAAACTTCGTTTCTCGTCCCGTTGTAGTTTCTAGTCCCGTTGTCGTTTCTCGTCTCATTTACCGTTTCAGGTAAGATAGTGTTCCGTATAGGTCAGTGCAACCTAAAGATCAGAGATCGGAGATACGCCAGATCTTACTGAACAATTTGCAAAGAGTATTATTTTAATAAAACGTTATTTTGAGAGGTTTTTCAGAAGATTACGACGAAGGCTACACTATATGTCAATGAACAGCTTGCAAATATTATTATTGTAATAAAACGTAATTTTAGGAGATTTTCCAGAAAGATTCCGACGAGCTGTTGATGTTATCCATGACAGTTCAGTGTAGCGCACGGCTGTAAGCTAAACAATATCCACATATGTGTTTTCTGTAGATTCCTATCGATATATCTCGTAAACTCGCAAAGTCTTTTATGGCACGTTAGCATCAAATGCCAGCCAATCCTAAATCTCGCTTTAGGTTCAAGGATGTGACAGGGAAGATGCCAGTAAACTTCAAAGGATGTGATAAGAAAAATGCGAGATGCGGTAACGTCCTCCCTGTAATATTTCGGTGTCATGTCTGGAGGCCTTTACTGTAGCCGGCATTATTGGATTAAAAACCTTGCTATTCCAGAAATTCATTCTTACCTGCGACCTGCAAGGGCGCTGTGGTGATTAGCATTTTTCGGAAGTCTGGTTTACAACATTATAGTGGCACGTTCTTCGTCTCTTCAACTGCTTAACTTTTTTCTAATTTGATGCCTCGTTTCTTTAATACTTTTAGCAGAAATCAATTGGTAATCGAGAAGCTGCAATTCTAACACATTAACCACATTCTCAGTAATTGAAAACTATAATATTAAAGGGTTTCGTTTTGAGGTCTCCGAATAAATTTTGCTCAACGAATTTGCCTATTTCAGCAATTGATCATTTGCTATTTTGCTCTGAAAGTGGGCAGATTTAATCTTAACAACCCATATCTGTAAACCCTTTAATAATAGTTTTTATGTTAACAAACAAATCTATTAATTTCAGGAGTTTTACAGTTTTCAACCTTAACAATCCAAATCTGCAAACCCGTTGACCGTAAACTGCTGTAAAATATTTTTTTTCCCCTAAATTTGCAATATGAAAAATCAGTTAATTTCGAGATTTTAGTTGCGAAGATTCGAAAGAGAATCACTGAAAATGGTGGAGGGAATTGAGTGCACCTGATCAAGGGGTCATTAATACGTAAGAATACGATTGAGCCTCCAATCATGTGGATAAGGCTCGGGCTTTGGGTATCCAGAACAAAATAGCTAAAGAGTTTTTCCCTTTAACTTCGCAGACCGTGCAAATGATATAGGCATTATTCATATCGTCTGGAATGCAAAAGATTAAATAAGGGATTCACTAATCTTAGGCTCTCTTTCTGGTAAGGGCGATTTCCTGTTTTCCTTGAGCCTGGGCTGAAAACACTAGGAGGAGCACCTAGGCTGTGAAAGCCATTATTGTGGCGTCTGAACCCATGGAAAATGAGAAGGGAGACTAAAGCATTGGTTATAAATCCTAATCTTTCAAGCATTCACAGATATTTCAAGAAAGGCCAAAGACGATAATTAGTATAATTTCTGAAAAGCCATTCAATCCATCTGATTGGTTTATTAATTTTTTAATAGCTTTTTCCTTTATTTCAATATAAACCAGCAAGGATTGTAACGCTTAAAGTGCCCAAGGATATTTGACGACTGAGAGTACCTATAAATTGCGCAAGGACATATATTCGGATCCGGCTTCGAGATTACCTTTTTTTGCTGATTGCAGAAATCGTCCAACAACGCTTACCTTTGAAAAAAATGAAAGAGTTTAAAAGGGATTTATATTCAAAACATTTAAATCGTCAGAAATCGATTAAAACCTTTCTTTTTAAAAGTTAAACTGCCTTGACACTGATTTGGGTGCAATTTGTGAGATTGGATGCCCCTGAGAGTGTCAATTT
Source organism: Pinus taeda (assembly GCA_000404065.3). NCBI lineage: Eukaryota > Viridiplantae > Streptophyta > Pinopsida > Pinales > Pinaceae > Pinus > Pinus taeda. The sequence continues at coordinate 6,933 of APFE030865533.1, read as the reverse complement.
TTTGTCAATTTAAATGCTCCTTATCCTAAAACCGTCAATGATCCCAATTTATCAAAAGAGATTATTAAGATCTATTAAATAAAAAAAATAAAATAAAAAACTACTTCTAATACACATGATCAGTACACGGCAGATTTGAAGAATAAAAAAAAAGATAAAAACAACACAAGAATTTACACAAACAAATGAGTAGCTATTTACTCCAGCACAAATGTGTAGAGAAGTTTACTGTTTAGGCACTGGGGTAAGTATATTTAAATTTTCGGAATAATTTCCAGGCATGAACAAAAAAATAAAATTGGAGATTCGAAGTAACTGTCATACCTTTGCAAGCTTGATGATGATCCGTTCCAAGAACAGAGAGAAACGATCAATGGGGACTCTATTTGCCAGCTGAATAAAATCTCTGAAGCTGCCACCACTCCAAGAAAGTAAATAAACCAAATGTATAAAAATAATAATTACAGGATGCTGATGTTTCTTTATTCCTCCATACGCATCAATGAAAACAAATATGGGGCAAAGCCACCAGTATAGCAGAGAATGAGATTATAGATGTTGAACAAATAGACCATCTAATAATGGATAAATCGATTCTAACAAAAGTATGAAATCCAGAAGACGTACCTTGAGCTGTTTGGCAGCAGAACTTCTGCCATGTCGGATCCTCTGCTTTTTCAATTCACCAAATGGAGAATCCCAAATAATTTATATTAACAATTATGAGTCACGGGAACACTACATTTCATATGGGTAATTTCGAGATTTAATGCGTAGTTTGAGCTGTTTGGCAGCAGAACTTCTGCCATGTCGGATCCTCTGCTTGTTCAATTCACCAAATGGAGAATCCCAAATAATTTATATCAACAATTATGAATCATGGGAACACTACATTTCATCCGGGTAATTTCGAGATTTAATGCGTAGTCAGATTATTCATGTCCCTCATGGATTTTCCCTTGGCTCACACGTGTCACGGCCTTGGATTTTCAGCACTTAACACGAACAACCAAGAAAATCATGAAGTTTCCTTACATTTCTTAAAATTACCTACTGAACTGACCTATTCACAGCACTTATCATAAAACAGAACAAAATAAAACAGAGAACGGAAAAGAGGACGCTGAAAGGAAAGAGACGCAGAAGCTGGTAAATATGTACACGGCCGTGGAGCAGGAAGGGCGATACGAAAATTCACGAACCGTTTCAGTGTCATGGAGCGAGAACTGCCACACCAAAATTCATGAACGTTTCAGTTTAATGAACCGTTTTTATCAACGATCAAATTTGGTTTAATCGTCTAACAACACAAATCTACGGTGGACAATACGGACACGGCAATTGCCAGGGTAATTCATTTCAAATAGAAACGCCTTACGGCGTAATTAATTGGATTATAGAATTTGAAATATTAAAAAAAATAAAAATTAAACATTCCAAAATCACCTGTAAATGAATTTTAACACTTCCTCTCTAGCCTTCACATAAATTTCCAAAGTCACTATGGCTTTCAAATAAATTTCAGCCTAATCTTTGGGAAACATTAAGGAATATAAGCTGATATTAAATACATAATTTATGTGGCAGCATTAGGTACCTCCCTCGCAGGATAATGACCCGAAATCATTTTTACATAAATTTCAACACTCTCTCTCGCTTTCGAATAAATTTCAGCCTAATCTTTGGGTTACATTAAGCAACATAAACGCATATTAAACACACATTTTATGTGGTAACAGTAGGTACCTTCCTCGTAGGATAATGCCCCGAAATCATTTTCTTATGATTGATATCACCATAACGTAATGTTGGGATAATATTTCGAATCACCATCAATACAATCTCTAATAACGAATCTCTAATATCGAATTAGTGTGAATTCTCCTTTACATTAGTCCAACTCTACAATTTGGACACTCATGTCTATCATACATTATTATTATTTTAAAATTTAAATAAAAAGTGTGAGGTTTATATTGATATTTTATAATCATAATTTAGTTTTAGTTTTCCAAATAAAATTTTTAAATTTTTAAAATTAATTTAAATTTATTCTAATAAATTGTATGTTAATTTGTATTTAATTAATATGGATAAACATCAAATATTTTTTTCTATATATAATTATAATAAAATAATAAAATATTTTATTTGATTGTTATATTAATTATGAAAGATTATTATATGAGTTAACGATATATATGAAAACAAATTTTTGTATAAGATATTTATTATGTTATTTAACTTTATTTACTATGGAATTGTATATTTGGTAAATGGGTCTGTTACATTTCTATTGAAATTATTCACATTTACTATTTATATAGCTTAAAAAACTAAAGTCATGTTCATATGATTTTTTTAAATTTAATCAAATATAAAGGCTAAAAATTAATTATTTTTAAAATAAATCTCAAAATGTGGTTTATTACTACTAGTAAAAATATTCTAAAATAATTAAAACATAAATAAATAAGAAAATTACTTTTTTCAACTCATATTTTCAACTTTTTTCCCTATGGATTTATTGAAATTTCGAGAATGAATACTCATTGGATGAACAATTTAATTCTCCATCCAAGGAATTCCCATGTTGCATACTTTCTATGGAGCCTGCTACACAAAAAATGTGAAATACATGAAAATGTAATTGCAATCATATTTTTCATGTATTTTTGATTTTTTGTGTAGCAGAGTCCATCAAAAGTATGCAACATGGGTGCTTTCTGGATGAGGAATTAAATTATGCATCAAATGATTGCTCTCATTCGACTTTTGAGTAAACCTGTAGGGAGATAATTCAAAAAAATAAGTTGAAAAAATAGTTTTTTTCTTTTTTCCCTCTAAAACTTGATGATGTAATCTAGTCTTATTTTATTATTTTATAATAATCCTGAGAAAGCCCATTATAGACCTCAAATTTTCTCTAATACTATCTTCTAAGGTCTAATTGACTCCTAATCATGGTTCATATTTCTTACCAAAACAATAATGGATTTAGGTGTCCAACAAACGCTAATTAGGGTTTGAGGGGGAGAGAGTTTTCATATTAGATTCGAGGATTTTATGGCTCCATATATATTTGACATGTAGAGGTTCAAAGAGGTTACTTAAACAACAAACGCTCACATACACAAAACTAACATAAACCAGGGTTCCAAATAAACAAGTTCCACCAATGCAATAGTTTATCCCAATAACATATTTACCACATGAAACAATGATAAAAGAAAGTGTTGAACAAAGGATAACTATATAGATAAATTAGGAACTAAATCACGTCAATAATTACAATTAGAAAATGCATATAACAAAAATAACAATTTTAATGCCATCCATAGAAAATGTTTGCAAAACTCATTTAAAGATATATTTTTATATCTGTAATGCATTTTTCAACAACATATAACCTTAGGGTATCTGTCAATAAATCATTTAATTATGGAAGTATAAGAATTTGTTGTAAATACCTCTAATTTACCATTAAGATAAAGAAAATTTGATTTTTATAATTTAGTTGATTTCCTCAAGAGAGATGAATTACTTCCATCTACATCTAATGCATATGGAATCTAGGAATCAAACTATTCTAGGGTTTTTTTGAAGTGAAAGAAAGACTTATAAAAAATAGGGAAAGTAAACCAAATTATCCTAGGGTTTGAGATCAAGGTTCTCAGTTTTTGAGATGATCAAGGGAAGGAGAAAATTAGTTACTTCCTCAAATACTTGGAGGAAGGCTTTGTTTAATAAGGATCATGAAGCAAATATTATGCTAAAATACTTAATACATTATGCATCCGTCGAATAAATTATGAAACCAAGATAAAAGAATTTAATATAATTCATTTTTCATTCATTCATCCAAGATTCACCAAAACCATCCATCAAAAGTGATCAAACTCCACAACATCAAATTCCCTTAAAAGCTTGCCCAACTCATCTATCCATTACCAAACTGTATGAGAAAAAAATCTTAGAAATTTCAAACCTCCTAAGGTATTTCTCCTCCAAATCCAACCATGAGAAAATAAGAGGAAGTGCACCTTTATTTATAAATAAGGTGCTCAAATTCCCTCACAATAAAATATCAATTTTCTAGACTAAAATCCCCTATTACATCTTAAGCGAAGATACAAGGCCCTCCTTATTAATTAATTAACCTAAGAATATACATAATAATGGAAATTATGCTACATATACAGATATAAATGGGAATGAGCCTCAAAATAACCCTTCTCCATAAGTGAATGGTAGAAAAAAGGAAATTGGGGTAGCATCCAACTTTGAAATGCCCTTCAAACACACCATTCTTCAATCAAGCCTCCCTTTGTCTTTTGAAGTGAGCATACATAACCCCAAATCATCCCATAAAAAGGCTCCAAAGAGGATGATTTAGTCGCAAAAATTAGGAAGTTGACTTTTCCAAATGGCCCCTGTCTTCTATCAAGGAAATGACAAGGGAAAATGGACCTCTAGTTTTCCTACTCATTCTTTTAAAACCCTCTAAAAGAAGAAAGTGAGGTTTCAAAGAAGGAATTCCAACTTTCAAAGGGTCTCGAAATGGAAAATAATATTTAATAATCAAGCAAGCAACATCCCATTCATAAGAGATATTATTTTCAAGTCAAAGAACAAGGTATTGAATATGTGTAATGCTTTAGAAATATGCAAGAAACATCTTTCTCGTAGCATATATGGATCCCAAATTGGTTATGTTGACATTCATTAACCATTTTGGTATGAAATCACAATAACAACTGACCTCTACATTCCAAGTCAACTCTCGGAATTGTCACAAAAGTGTGAGTGTGAGTTGGCTTACAGAGTAGTTTATTAGATGATCAATGGGTCAACTTGTAGAGCAATTTGCTTAGTGGTGAATGATATGTTTTACTAAATTGTCAAGTCAACAGAGACATTTAAGTAATCGATGAAATGATCTAGATTTGTTGGAATCAATTACAACCATTGAATGTTTCTCCTAGACCAAATCTTCCCTAACTCAAGGAAGTTGTCTTGGACCAAATATTCCCTTACTCAAGGAAGCTGGTTAGATTTGATTGAGTATAGATAAATACCCTATGGATTAATTTTTGTAATTAATAACTCATAATGAATTAGGTTATAACGTATTATGATGTTTTGATCATAATAATTTGTGTTGTTATGTGTCTTTAGACACCACCCATCATCTTGGAATGCATTTTTCCTTTGTTTCGTAATTTTATAGATTTTGTCATTCTTAAGGTTTCACTCCCTTCCCCAACAACTCTTTGATGAAGTAACTGAAAGAGCTCTCTATTTTTTTATATCCAAGAGATCTCTATTAACGATTATCTATTTTTTCTCTCATTCTTTTAGGGTTTATGGTATTTTATGTTAGTCACACTACACTTTTTTCTTACAAACTTACTTATGTAGTCTCCAGAGTGTTGGCATAATCTTAACTGCTAGGGTCATCTCATTCCCACCCTTCTTCAAGCTTCCACATGATTAGTGTAGTAATGAATTCTTGTATACTCCATTTGTTATGTTATCTTCATTTGAAGTTGGTCATGGAATTGATTTAGTCTCCTTTTCCTTGGCTAAGATGATATTGGCAGTCTTAGCTTCTTCTAGAGCCAAATTTTTAGAGATGAAATGCGTTCCTTGACCACAACATGCTTACAATATTTCATGTATTTGGAAAATTGACCCACTTTTTAACTACCACTAAACCTTGTGCCTTCATGCTTCAACCCATATTCTATTGTAATGAAATGTTTAATCCTTTAGATTTTTTAATCAAATCCTTGGACATTGTAATCCATTTTCTTTAAATTTTTTTATCAAGCCTCTCGACATTGTAACCCAGTTATTTCATCAACTTAAAGCATGTGAATCAAGTGTGTAATTATCTACCCAAAGTCTCTTTTGTTGAGTGATAGTGAATCATCATAATGAATCATAATTGCAGTGGATGTGTTTGATCTAACTGAAACAATGTCACCATATTAGTCTAGAATGTGAACCCTAAATATGTTGTATTGTTTCCTTACAGTGTACATCTCATCAATACTTGAAAGTATCTGTGAAACCATAAAATATTTGCAATGAGAAAATTCAATTGTAGGAGATGTTGGTGGTTGATGGTTTGTATTGTTTGGTCTACCGCAACTACCAAATCAAAACATGACAAATTGAAACTTGTATCAGTAGGTGTTGACAATTTAATAGGTCCTTACCACCAATCATAAACTTCCACTGTAAATTGTTTATATTTTAGTTTGTCGAACTTTACAATAGCATGCCAACCACATTAATAAACATAGTTGATATATGTTGATAATATATATGATAAAATTCATATTATATTAATTAATATATAATTATAATTAATTTATTATAATAACTATTATTATTTATATAATATACTCTTATTAATTTAATTAGTATATCATATTATAACTATTCTTTAATAAAATCATTATATTATATTATTAATAATATTAATAATTTATTTATATAAAATCATTAGTTATATTATATTAATAATATAATAATTTATATTATACAAATAATTATGTTGAATATAATATAAAAATAAATATATTAATTTGGAAAATTATTAATTTATCATTATAGTTAAAATTTGAGTTTATATCTTTATCTTAGTTATTATATATATCATTATATTTATCAACAATCAGGAATTTACCTATATACTTACTTATATTTATAAACATTATAAATTTATTATTAAAATTACTATTTATTATAAATTTTGGAATATGTCCCCACCAACTTTTAACATATTTGAACAGATATTCTTTATACCATCAAGTAACTTAATCACCCTATGTTACCCTTTTCTCTATGCCCCATTAGCTTATATAAATTGTATACATTAAGGGATATAAACTCATATTAAACACATATTTTATGTGGCAGCAG
>APFE030865517.1:60351-95950 GCA_000404065.3 Pinus taeda | reverse complement strand
CACAGTGCGTAGCCAGGAAGTGTGAATTGTTGGGCAAGGGTTCAATTTTCCAATTGCAGTTGCAGGAAAGTTCGATTTGTCAGGAATAATGATTCTAGCTGGCAAATGGAGCAACAACTAATATTTTCTCCTAGCATATTTCTTCTCTGGGCGCAAAAGGGTTTTGTTGCAGATTGTTAGAGAAAAATCAGTGTCGAGTGGAAGAGAAAGTGCCCACACAAAGAGAGATTTCTCTCAGAGAGTTTCAAATTTAGATACCCAATATTTCCAGCTGCCACAGGAAGTTGTCGAAGGTAGTTATGCTCACTCCAGAAGGGAGTGCGAATAGCAGAGCTAGCAGGCAAGCAGGAGAAAGAGGGAGATTTTCGTCCCAATTCAGGTTTTTGCAGAGATGACCATAGTCAAGGCTAGAGATCAGGACAGGTTGTTGGGAGCCAGGATGTCCTTCCTGCTAAATGAGCAAGGCCTGAAAACCTAAGTAAATAACGTTGTGGCAGTACCTACTAATGTGGATCAACTGAAAGAATACAGGAAAGAAATGGCCAAGGCGAATCAGATGATCCTGGATGGAGTTCGAGACCATATAGTCTCACACATATCGGCCAAGAATATGGCCAAAGGGATGTGGGATGCTCTCGCAGGGTTATATCATAATCCTTCCGAGCAGCGGAAGATGTTCCTAAGGGAAAAGTTGAGAAACATCAGAATGTAGAAGGTTGAAAGCATTGATCCCTTTTTCACTAGAGTTCAGGATAGCTGGGATGAGATTGCAGCCATAGGAGAAGCGGCTCAAGATACAGAGCTTGTGTGTTTGGCCCTGAACAATGTCTCTAAGGAATGGGAAATTTGTGTACAAGGCATTTTGGGATGAGATACATTACCAAGATGGGACAGGATGTGGTGAAACCTGCAGTAGGAACAGATGAGGTGAACTCTATTGAAGGTCTCCATTAGCGAAAACAACAACAAGGGATCGAAAGGTGTGAAGGAGGAAGACAGTGTGGCCCTTGTATTAAAGGAGAAAGCAAAAGGTCCCAATTAAGGACAAGGCTCACAGGGAGAGAAAAAAAAGAAGAAGGATTTATCTAAGATCAAGTGCTTCAGGTATAGCGAGTTTGGCCACTACAATACTCAATGTCCTCAAAGGAAGAAGGACAAGCAGGATCACGCAGTAGCGTTCGTAGAGATAGACAAGTTGTCCTCCAGCTTGGAGGAATATTTCACCATGTATGTAGCTATACCTCTAGGAGAGAGGTGGGGTGATATGGAGCTTTAGTCCTAGAGGGTCTACGCAGAGATTTGGGCAGGAATTCAATGAGGCGAGAATCGGATGGTGTTTCCTTATGGATCATTACCATTAGGGGAATTTTGAGGTCTAAAATGGGTCTCTTAAGGAAATGATAAAATAATAGTGGAAATAATAAAATAAGATTAGATTACATCATCAAATTTTAGAGGGAAAAAATAAATACTATTTTTTCAACTCGTATTTTCAACTTATCTCCCTATGGGTTTACTCAAATTTCGAGCGGAAACACTCGTTGGATGCAAAAATTGATTCCTCATCCAAGGAATACCCATGTTGCACACTTTCGATAGACTCTGTTATACAAAAAATGAGAAATACATGGAAAAACGTGATTGCATTATCTCCCTAAGGTTTTACTCAAATTTTGAGCGGGAGTACTCATTGGATGCAAAAGTTAATTCCTCATCCAAGGAGTACCCATGTTGCATAAGTTTTGATGGACCCTACCACAAGAAAAATAAGAAATATGTGAAAAACGTGATTGCAATCACGTTTTTCCATGTATTTCTCATTTTTTGTGTAGTAGGGTCTATCGAAAGTATGCAACATGGGTATTCCTTGGATGAAGAATTAAATTTTGCATCCAATGAGTACTCCCGCTCGAAATTTGAGTAAAACCTTAGGGAGATAAGTTAAAAACACGAGTTGAAAAAATAGTTTTATTATTTATTATTTTTTAATCTTTTTACTTTTTTACTCCAAAAATGGTGAATCATCCCCCATAGCTGACATCATCATTTTGAATCCTGTTGGTTCTTATAAAGTTTATTTTGGTTGTACATTTTTCTTAAAAGACCCATTTTAGACCTCTAAATTCCTCTAATGCTTGTTACGGGGGCCCATAATATTCAGTAGTAGGAGGATCAGCGTCAGTTGATGCAATTAGATTCCAGAGTGACTATTTCAAACTAGTGTCAATCAAATACTAAGGAGCGCAGAGCAGTTTTGATAGTAGAGGAAGAGGCTCAACGCAGATTCAGCAGCAGTGCAAATTTCTTAGTGGACAATGTAGAGGCTAGTATCAATTACATGCTCAGGAGACAGTTGCAACACAGAGACATAGTCGATTCAGTATTTTGGATGCTTCTCAGTGGTAGTCATTGCAACGGCAACAACAACTTGAGAGGGAGTGTTAGTTGGGTTGTGGTGCAGATGCAGAGTTTGAAGCAGTACAAGAGGTACAATACAGTGTCAGTAGCAACACAAATGCAACAGTTTGTTTTAGCTACAGTCAATGGCAGATGAATCAAAATTAGCACAGAAGTTGGTGGAAATTGGCAAGCAACTACAGTTATCAAACATCAGTAGCGTGCTTTGAGGATGTTGCAGAGACAGGGTGTTATGACAATTATGCAACACTAGTTGGAGAGAACGCCTTCCTTGCTAAGAGGGGTGTTAGCTTTTGTAGCATCGGATGGTGTTCTAGGCTCGAAACTTTGTGGAGAGGCTAAAACGCATGAGTTCTCCAAAACCTAGAAATCATTTCTGGAAATTCCACCTAGAGATGGCTTAACTAAATTAATTGACCATAATTAAAAAATTCCTAAGTCTAACTTAGGAAAAATGGTTAATTAATAGTAATTAATTGAGAAAGCTGAGAATTCTCTAGAAACTCACATGGATCGACTTGGAAATGATCTCAACTATCAATTAAGTTTTAATCGTGGTCGTTGGAGTCCCACTTGGATATTATAAGAAGAGGTTGATGGATAGATGGAGAACACACCAGTGCAAATACTTAATTGCCTAGGCAGTTTGAATTCCCAGTAGCAAGAGTGACACAACAACGGAGATTGAGCTAGTGGGTGAGTAGCAGGTAGCAGAGGGGCAGTAGAGTAGTATTCCAAAGGAGTTTCTAATTCCAGAGAGTCAGAAAGAGGAGGTCGAAATTTTCTCCAGGAAGCAGCACAGGGACTACACAGTTGCTTCAACAGAGAAGTCGATTGGGCTGAAGGGAAGGTCATTTTCAGTTTCAGAGGTCGGGAAGATTTTCCAAAGTGCTGGAGAGACAGTTTTCTAGTCAGCAATAGGAAGGACAACAATTTCGAGCTAAGTGTGAGAGGGTCTGCGCAAAGGTGATGCAGGGCATGCGTAGAGGGTTTGGATGAATAGCTTTTCAAAGGAAGTCTAGTGTCTAGATTTCTTGGAGAGAGGGTACAATCCCTTAGTATATATTTGCCAATATTTCTCTTGGGTAGAATCGCTAGTTTGGCAACATTTTATTGTACTCACAAATTTGTTGTTGCATAATAATTAAAACCCTCATTGTTGCACCGATTTGCCCACATTGGGTTTTCTCTAGGGACATTTGTCCAAAAATAATGGTGTTATAATTTTGTGTGTGTGCTAGCATTTCTTAATTTCCAAAAATTTTATTTTCGCAGTGTTTATTTTTATTTTTGAAGAAATTATAGTGTGAATAATTCAATATTAATCAGAAAATTAATAAACTGAATAATAAGTTAGGAGAATTAATTCCAGTTGTTGCATTTCAAGGAATTTTCACATGGTATCAAAGCTCATTTGGCAGACAAGAGGCTCAAAGGCTGAAGGGAGGAAAATTTTGTTGTTTAGAGGGAGCAGCAAGCGAAATTTTCAGGGGTTGCACAATGCCTAGCCAGACAATGCGAATTGATGGGCAAGGGTTCAATTTTTAAGTTGCAATTGCAAGAAAGTTCTATTTGTCCGAAATAGTAATTATAGTTGATAGATGAAGCAACAACTAATATGTTCGCTGAGCAAATTTCTTGTCTAGGCGCAAAAGGGCTTTACTGCAAATTGCTAGAGCAGAATTAGTTCTGGGTGGATGAGAAATTGCACACACAGAGGGAGATTTCTCTCAGAGGGTTTCTAGTTCAGAAATCCAGTATTTCTAGTTGCAATAGGAAGTTGCAGAAGACAGTTTTTCCCACTCTAAATGGGAGTTTGAATAGCAGAGCTAGTAGCCGAGTAGGAGAAAGAGGTAGATTTCCATCCTAGTTCAAGTTTTTGCAGAGATGGCCACAGTCGGGCTTAGAGATGAGGAAAGGTTGGAGAGAGATTCCAACTATATCATCTGGAAGGCTAGTATGTCCTTCCTGCTAGATGAGTAAGGCCTAAAAACCTATGCAGATAATGTTGTGGCAGTACCTACTGATGCAAATCAGTTGAAAGAATATAGGAAAGAAATGGCCAAGGCGAAGTGGGTGATCCTAGATGGAGTTTGGGACCATATAGTCTCACACATGTTGACCAAGATACGACCAAAGAGATGTGGGAGGCGCTCGCATGATTATATCATAATCCTTTCGAGCAACAAAAGATGTTCTTGAAGGAAAAGCTAAGGAACACCAGGTTGCAGAAGGGTGAAAGCAATGATCGCTTTCTCACCAGAGTTCAAGGTATTCAAGATGAGCTTGCAGTTGTAGGAGAAACGACTCAAAATACAAAGCTTGTGCATTTGGCCCTATATAGTGTCTCTAAGGAATGGGAAATCTTCGTCCAAGGCAATTTGGGATGAGATACATTACCAGGATGGGACAAGATGTGGTTAGACCTGCAACAAGAAAAGATGAGGCGAACTCTAGTGAAGGTGTCCATTAGTGACAACCGCAGCAAGGGATCGAAAGGTGTGAAGGAGGAAGACAATGTGGCCCTTGCATTAAATGGGAAAGAAAAAGGTCACAGTCAGGGACAAGGCTCGTAGGGAGAGAAGAAGAAGAAAAAGGATTTATCTAAGATGAAGTGCTTCAGGGATAGCGAGTTTGACCACTACAATACTCAATGTCCTCAAAGGAAGAAGGACAAGTAGGAGAAGCAAGATCAGGCGACATCATCCACAGAGATAGACAAGTTGTCCTCCAAGTTGGAGGAATATTTCGCCATTTACGCAACTATACCTCTAGGAGAGAGGTGGGTCGATATGGAGTTTTAGTCCCAGAGGATCTACACAAAGATTTGGGTAGGATTTAGTGAGGCGAGCATCGGATTGTGTTTGCATCGAATGGTGTTTCCTCATGGATCATTACCTTGCTACGGGGGCCCACAGTATTCAGTAGCAAGAGGATTAGTTCCAATTGATGTAGTCAAATTCTAGAGTGACAGTTGCAGACTAGTGTCAATCATATGTTGAGAGTAGTGATGTGAAAATCGCGATTTTATTGCGATATTATTGGATTATCACGATTTTTATAAAACAAGGATATTATTGCCCGATTTTTATGCATATTTTTTTTGTGATTTTTTCGGAAAAATCGCGGTAAAAACGAAATTATCGCGATTCAATGGCGTTGTTATCGTCGGGCCAGCGGACAACGGTTTATAACACCAAAAAATGATTTTTTTTATTCATTTCGACAAACAGCGGCAGCAGTGGATTGGGAGTGACCTAGGAGAAAAATCTTGGTCGATTGGGAGCTAATTGGAGGAGAAAAACGACTCAAAAACCCTGGTGGATTGAGAGCTAAGGAGGAGAGGATCAATTTTCTCCAGCAAACTAGTATGGGCACCAAATTTATGTGTTTTGTTTTGTTTTTTTTTTGTTTTTGTTTTTGGTTGGGTTTGGATAACCCATTGTTTATCAAATATTTTTGAGTTGATTTGATGGTGTTTTTGTTTGTTAAATTGTCAAAAATTCAATGTGTTTTGTCATGTTACTCATGTATGTAATTTTTTTTAATTTTTGTAACTTGCAAACCTTATTTTTCCATAGGTTCACCATTCAACTTCAAAGTTCAAAGTTCAAACTTCATCTTACAAATTTAAAACTTAAGAGTCAAGAGTTCAACCAAGTTACAAACATGCCAAGGAAATTGGACCCTCTGTGGGAATTTGGTGAACTTGATGGAGGGTTTGATAGAATAAACTTGAGTTGCAATTTGTGTGGGCATCATATGTCAAGGGGGATTTATAGATTGAAGTATCACCTTGCACAAATCCTTGGATTTGATGTAGAGCCTTGCACAAATACAAATCCGGAAATCATCCGAAGAGCCATGAGATCATTGGAAGAATTAGAGCACGAGAGAGAGGCCAAAGCAGAAATGAAGAAGCAACTAGCAAAGAGGGTGTTAGGCTCAGGTGAACAAGTTAGTGGCACTGGTTCTACTTCAGTAACAATATCTACAACCAACCCGGTCACTGCCTCATCATTTTTTGTTCCTAGAACCATGCCTAGTTCACAACCATCTATCACTTCAATGCTTAAAAAAACTGAGAAAGAACAAGCTGACAAGTTGTTAGCCAAATTTCTCCTTTGGAGTGATATTCCTTTTAGCGTTTCAAGGAATAATCCATTTTTACAGCCTGCTATTGATGCTATTGCAACTGTTGGCCCAGGGTACAAAATCCTTTCTTATGATGACTTTAGAGGCCAGATTCTTCAAAATGAAAAGGTTGACTGCACCAAAAGATTGGAGGAGTTTAGGGCATCATGGGCATAAACAAGATGCACTGTGATGTCAGATGGTTGGACCGACCAAAAGGGTAGAGCCCTTATAAAGTTCTTCGTTAGTTGTCCCAAGGGGACAATGTTTATGAAATCTATTGATGCATCTTCACGTATCAAAGATGCAAAAACTTTATGTGATTTGCTGGATGTGTTTATTTTGGAGGTGGGTGTAGAACATGTTGCCCAAGTCATAACGGACAATGCTACAAAGTATGTTGCTGCTGGCAAGATGCTTATGGAGAGGCATCCTACTTTATTTTAGACACCTTGTGCTGCACATTGTATTGATTTGATGTTGGAGGACATAGGAAAAATTTCCTTTGTCAAAGATATTGTTGACTCATCAAAAAGCATTACAAAATTTATATATAGTCATACATCTGTTCTTAGCTTGATGAGAAAATTCACCAACAACAAGGAGTTGGTGCGCCCCGCCATTACACGGTTCGCCACCAGTTTCATATCTCTTCAATCCCTCTTGAATTCTATGTGGAATGTGAAGAGATTGTTTCTTTCAAAGGAGTGGAGTGCTTTGACAATGAGCTGCAAACCAGAGGGAGAGGCCATATGCAGATTAGTTTCATACTAGGAAGACTTCTGGGAGGGAGTACAAGAGGTGTGCACTGTTACTAAACCTTTGGTAAAGGTTCTTCGATTAGTTGATGGTGAGAAGCCCGCAATGGGCTATTTGTATGAGGCCATGGATAGGGCCAAAGAATCCATTCGGGCCTACTCTGATGATAAGGGAGATGAGGGGTTTCAGAATCAATGCCTCCTATGGGAAGTGATTGATGAAGGATGGAACAACACACTCCATTGTCCCATTCATGCTGCAGGGATCTACCTGAATCCCGCATTTTCTTACCCATGTGGGTTCGTATTTCATACTGAGATCAGGGATGGATTCTTAACCTGTGTTCAGAGGATGGTGCGATCTCCAGCAGAACGTATAGAAATCTCCAAAGAAATTGAGACATACAGGATGGCAGGTGGCACATTTGGCTTTGACATGGCTATGACTGATAGGACGACTAAAATGCCAAGTATTTTTTAGTTTGTTTCAAATTTCATTCTCTTCAAGTTCATAACTTCATACTTTTCTTCAACTTTCAATTCTTTTTTTTTTGTAATTTTGTTGTAGATGCATGGTGGAGAATGTATGGTGCTAGGGTACCCCTTTTGCAAAAGCTTGCCATTCGAATCCTCAGCGAAACATGTAGCTCCTCAGTGTGCGAGCGCAACTGAAGTGTATTTGAAAAAATACACAACAAGAAGCGCAACAGGGTAAACTTAAAACTTAAAATATTGCAAATTTCCTAATAATTTTTTGAATTCATTAAACAATATTTTTTTATAATTATTATTTCATGATCTTTGTACAGGTTGGAGTCCCAGCGACTTAATGACATGGTCTACGTCTACTACAATCTTCGATAGTGGGTGAGGCAACTTGAGAGGATACCTGATATGGAGGCCATATCATTGGATGAGATTGAAACCACTGCTGCATGGAGGGTTGAGGTCGAGAGGCCTCTCATGGAGTCTGTCGATGATTGGTTAGAGCAAGATGTAGTGGAAGGCGAAGAGGGGGAGGAGGAGGAAGAGGAGCAGCAACAGGAGGAGGAGGTGACACCACCTACCCGGGCTACCCCTGCCACCAGTAGAGGACGTGGTATACCTCCCTATAGCTCCTAGTTCTTCGCTTCTAGAGCACAGCAGAGTCCACTGGCATCTACATCTAGAGGGAAAGAGAAAGCTATTGCATTTTCTCACAAGAGGCGCAGAAGAAATCAATAGTATTAGACTTTAGTTATTTGGTTCATTTAATTGTATATGACATTATGACTCATCATATGAGATACATTATTATATTTTTTGTTGATATTTTGAGGCTGAGTTGGGACTTAGGAGTCGAGACTTACTATTCAAGACATGATTCACCGTTATGGTTGAAGTAGCACTAGAAATGATATTAAACATATTATATATTAGTTCTTTTATCATATTTATGTGTCAATGTATTTATTTTATGTTGTAGATGTTTTAGATATTAAAAAAATTGAAAAAAAAAATGAATATTTTTGTATTTTACCATTTTTCCCCGATTTTTTCCCTTGTCGATATTATCCCGATAACGATAATTGCAACATTGGTTAAGAGCAATGTTGATAACAGAGAAAGAGACTTGGTGTAGAGTCAGCAACAATGAAAATTTCTCAGTGGATAGTGTAGAGGCTGGTAGTAGTCAGATGCGTAGGAGATAGCTGTAGCACAAAGACACAGTTAATTCAGTATTTTGGATGCTTCTCAGTTGCAATCATTGCAGCAACAGTGAAAACTTGAGAGGGAGTGTCAGTTGGGTTGTAGTGCAGATGCAAAGTTAGCAGCATTACAGGATGTACAGTGCATTCTCGGCAGCAACATAGATGCAGCATTTTGCTTCAGTTAGAGTAAGTGGTAGATGAATCAAAGTTAGCGCAGTAGTTGGTGGACAGTGGCAAGAAACTACATTTGTCAGACATCAGTAGCGTGGTTTGAGGATGTTGCAGAGACAGGGTGTTGTTGTCAATATTTCATTATCATAGCAACTCGAAATTATTTTTCTAATTGTTAATTTATTTAAAAATTGATCTATTGTCTACTATAGGAAATACCAAATAATTCACATTGTGATTTTCACAAATAAACTATGGAAGAAAATTGCGCTGGAAACTGAGAAAATCTAGCACACACATAAATTTTACACAGTTATTTTCAGACAAATGTCCCCAGAAAAACCCAACTTGGGAAAACTGGTACAGTATCTGAGGGTTTTTAGTATTATGCCGCAGTGAAATTATAAGTACAATCTGGATGTCGAAAACTGGAAATCCACAGCAAGAAAAATTGGCAAAGATATTCCTTAAGCAACCCAGACACTCGTGCTACCTGCACTCGCGTTCATGTACTTGCATGTTCTTGCACTTGCTCATTCCTGCATTTGTGTTCCTCCACTTGCGCGTTCCCGCACTCACGTGTTCCTATACTTGTGTTCTTGCACTCGCGTTGCCCACACTCGAGTTGCCCGCACTGGGAATAAATTAGCCTCTTGTTGCTGCCTCTCCAGATCTAGAAATCTTCCTTTGGATCACTTTCCCTTCCCCTCATTGACACTATGTCCCTCTCTGGCTCAAACTCTATTGTTGCTAGCTTGATCTGCACAAGGAACTACTGCTCTAGTGTCTCCGGTGTATTCTCCAAGTGTCCATCGACTTCTTATTATAATCTTCTATTGGAGCACCAATTTCTAAGATTGAAACTTAATCAAAGGCCAATATCATATCGTAGTCTATTCATGTGAGTTTCTAGAGAATTCTCACATTGACTTAATTAATTTTGATTAATTAACCAGTTTTCCTAAGTTTAGACTTAGGAAACACTAAAAAATAGGCTAATAATCTAATTCTGCCATCTCTAGGTACAATTTCTAGAAACGATTTCTGGGTTATGGAGATCTCATGTCGTCTAGCCTCTCTACAAGGTTTTGTGACTAGAACACGTATGATGCCAAAAAAGTTAACACTCCCTCTTAGTGATGACTTTCTTCTAGTGTTGCACTCCCTGCCACAATACTCCTCTGCATAGAGAAAAGGTCAATAACAGCGCAAAGGCTTCAGAGGGTCAGCATAGAGGCTAGCAGCAGTCAGAACTCCAGCCACGAGATGCATCATACTGAATACCAATTCAGTAATTTGCGATGCTTCCCCATTGCTGATGCAGTAGCAGTAGCTGGAGAAGATTGCAGTGCAGATGCAGTATTGGCAGTGGTAGTGCCAATAGCAACAAGATGCAAAATTGAGAGGGTGTTGCAGTACGAATGCAGTGTTGTCAGTAGCAAGGTCAGCAGTAGTACAAATGCAGCATTTGCACAGTAGTTGGTGGACAGGATGTCAGACATCAGCAGTGCAGAAGGAGATGTTACAGAACAGAGTCATGCTTCAGCAGGCTCCATTGCTAGAGCACATTCCTTTCTAAGAGGAAGTGTTGATTTCAAGTAGCGTCGGATATGCTTTAAGTCTCAAAATTCACAGGGAGACTTAGACACATGAATTCTCCAATAATCAGAAATTGTTTTGGGAAATTCCACTCAGAGACATTTTTATTAAAATAATTAATTATTTTTAATGGGACCCTAAGTCTAAACTTAGGAAATTAAAATAATTAATGGGTGTTAATCTAAACTGTGAGTGTAACTTCTAGAAAAAGATGAGGATCAAGCCAAAATAATCTGAGCCATTGATTAGAAGTTAATCTGGGTCGTTGGTTGTCCAAGAGGAAGATATAAGAAGAGGCATGAGGGGCACTTGGAAAACACACAGAGGGGAGATTATAAGTTCGATTTTTTGAAGAAGAGCAGCTGCTGGAGAGATTTTTGATAATGATCTTTTGCAGTGAGGGGCAGGGATACTATCTGAAGGGAGATTTTCCTGGTCAGAGAATACTCAGTAGAGAAGGCAGAGAGAGATCCAGTAGTGGCAGCACAGATCTAGAGAGGTTGACACAAGGACACGCATAGGCAGCGTAGAAGACAAAAGGGAATCCAAAAATCAGCTGAAGGAATCAATTGCAGAAGCTGAAAGCCATGGTGTGACTTTAGGAGGTGAAAATTGAATTTCCTAAGCAGCAGATTTATCAACTAAAGGAGTGATGTTGGGCTGATGCAGTGACTGTGCAAAGGCAACTCACTCAATGGCTGGATCACCCAGGATTTCCAGTGATATCGTGAGGCAACCCCACTTATCTTTTTTTTAGTGATATTATTTGTAACTGGATTACTTGGAAGGCATCCAGAGATTGTATTAAGAAATCACTACTGCATAATAATAAAACCCTCAGAGATGTTGCACCGGTTTTTCGGCATTGGGTTTTTTCGGCGACATTTGTTCAAAAATAAATGTGTAGATGTGTTGTATCTCTTTCCTGTTCAGTTTCTTGTTTCCACTTATAATTTAAACATTGTAGACTGCAGTGTATTAGTTTCAATATTTACTGTAGGAAACAGTAAGTAACTTGATTTAGAAATTAACAAGTAGGAAAAACTTAATCTGTTGCTACAGTAGAAATTTAGGCATCCAAATTTTCATAGCATTTGCTCACAGTCAACCCGCTACTATGATATTGTGGACCCCTATAGCAAGAGTGATGGTCCTACTACAACAATTTGGAACTAATCTGACTAATGTCCTTGTTGCAACTACACTAGACCCTATCCATCTAGCACACTGGAGTCTCATACTCCTCCACTTGGATTTGATGCCCCACTATCTCCTATCGAGCCTAGTCCCTAGCTGGGACCCTTTCTTTCTTTGCAACTCGCACTTCCTCCGGCACCTATCTCTGACAACTCGAGGTCGATCTACTGCCCATATCTACATTTTGGCTAACTTGCACGACCTCTTCTGGCAATCTCATACGAGCATCCCTCCAAAGCTGCAAAAATATGGAAACTCAAAATTGGCGAAAATAAACCTAGAACCTCCCTCTCTTCCTTGCTCGATTGCTAGCACTGTTATTCACACTCCCTTCTAGAGTGAGAGAATCTACTTGCTGCCATTGTCATCTACTACTGGAAAATCGAACTTCTAAAGCTAGAAACCCGTTGAGAGAAATCTCTCTCTGTTGTGTGTGTTTTTCTCTTCCACCCAACGTTGATTCTGCAACTGCAAACAACTTCAAAACCCTCTGCATCCAACTAGAAATCTACTCAGCGAAAATTTGTGTTGTTGCTGCTCCCTCTGACTGTTGGAATCACTATCCCAAAAAACTCAACTTTTTTGCCAACCTGCAACTGAAAATCGAACCCTAGCCCCAGTAATTTGGCTTGCTTGTCTGGGTACTGCGCAACTTCTAAAAATTTTGACCTATTGCTTCCTTTGAAAAGCGAAATTCTCTCCTTCGATTCTGAGCTTCTCGACAATTAGTCACGCTCTGGTACCATGTGAAAATTTCATCTATCATAGCAACTAGAAATTAATTTTCTAATTGTTAATTTATTTAACAATTTATCTATTATCTTCTATGGAAATACCAAATAATTCACTATGATTTTCACAAATAAACTGCAAAAGAAAGTAGCTGGAAACTAAGAAAATCTAGCACACACACACACATAAATTTTACACAATTATTTTTGGACAAATGTCCCCAGAAAAACTCAGCTTAGGAAAACCGGTGCAACAGCTGAGGGTTTTTATTATTATGCAGCTGTGAAATTTTGAGTACAACCTAGAAGCTGAAAATTGACATTCCACAGCAAGAAAATCTGGCAAAGATATTCCCTAAGAAACCCTGACACTCGCACTTCCTACACTCACATTCCAACACTTGTGTTCCTCTACTCACACGTTCCTACACTTGCACATTCTTTCACTCACGTGTTCCTGGACTTGCACGTTTCCGCACTCACGTGTTCCTACACTCGCATTGTTCGCACTCTCGTTGCCCGCACTGGGAATAAATCAGGCTCTTGTTGTTGCCTCTCCAGATATGAAATCTTCGTCTGGATCACTGTCCCTTCCCCTCACTGGCACTGCGTCCCTCTCTGGCTCGAACTCTACTACTGCTAGCTCGAACTTCACAAGGAATTGATGCTCTAGTGTCTCTAGTGTATACTTCAAGTGCCCATCTACTTCTTATGATATTTTGTTGGAACACCAACGGCCAATATTAAAACTTAATCAAGAGCAAAGATCATATCGAAATCGAACCATGTGAGTTTCTAGAGAATTCTCACCTTGACTTAATTAATTCTAATTAATTAACCAATTTTCCTAAGTTTAGACTTAGGAAACATTAAAAATATGTTCATAATCTAATTAAGCCATCTCTAGGTGGAATTTCCATAAACAATTTATGGGTTATGGAGACCTCATGTATTCTAGCCTCTCCACAAGGTTTCCTGACAAGAACACATGCGATGCTACAAAAACTAACAGTTATGACAGTTATGCAGCACTAGTTGGAGAAAACACCTTCCTCGCAAAGAGGAGTGTTAGTTTTTGTAGCATTGGGTGGTGTTCTAGTCTCGAAACTTTGTGGAGAGGGTAAAACACATGAGTTTTCTAAAACCCAAAAAATCATTTCTAAAAATTCCACCTAGAAATGGCCCAATTAAATTAATTGACATAATTAAAAATTTCCTAATTCCAACTTAGGAATAATGGTTGATTAATAGTAATTAATTAAGGAAGGTGAGAATTCTCTAGAAACTCACACGGATCGAATTGGAGATGATCTCAACCATTGATTAAGTTTTAATTGTGGTCATTAGAGTCCCAACTGGAGATTACAAGAAGAGGTCGATGGGTGGATGGAGAACACACCAGTGCAAATACTCAATTGTCTAGGCAATTCAAATTCCCAGTAGTAGGAGTGACTCAACAATGGAGATCGAGCCAGTGGGTGAGTAGCAAGTGACAAAGGGGTTGTAGAAAAATATTCCAAAGGAATTTCTAGTTCTAGAGTCATAAAGAGGACACAAAAATTTTCTCCAGGAAGCAGCACAAGGACTGCACAGTTGCTTCAAGAGAGTAGTTGATTGGGCTGAAGGGAAGGTCGTTTTTAGTGCCTAGGCCCGAAAGATTTTCCAGAGTGGCGGAGAGACAGTTTCCTAGGCAGCAACAGATAGGACGACTTGATTAGTAGCAGTTCCTAGCCGAACGTGAGAGGGTCTGCACAGAGGTGACGCAAGGCCTGTGCAAAGGGTTTGGACGACTAGCTTTTCAGAGGCAGTCAGGTGCCGAGATGGCTTGGAGAGAGGCTAAAATCTCTCAGTATATTTTTTCCAATATTTCTCTTGGGTAGATTCTCCAGTTTGACAACATTTTGTTGTACTCAGAAATTCTGCTGCTACATAATAATAAAAACCCTCACTGCTGCACCAATTTTCCTACATTGGGTTTTTCTGGGGACATTTGTCCAAAAATAACGGTGTCATAATTTTATGTGTGCTAGCATTTCTCAATTTCCAACGTTTTTATTTCCGTAGAGTTTATTTTTATTTGTGAAAAAATTGTAGTGTGATTAATTCGATATTAATAAAAAATTAATAAACTGAATAATCAGTTAGGAGAATTAATTCCAGTTGTTGCGTTCCAAGGAATTTTCTGAGTGAGAATGTTGATGAATCATGTACAAGAAAAAGTATCCTAAAAAACTGACAAATACAACAGGTAGTTACCCATGTATTCTAGGGGATAGTAACTCTTTTTACATAGACTTCATTGGGACTAGGTTAATCTCCCTAAGTCCAAGTTTAAGGGGGGAATGGTTGGCATAGTTTACGTAAACTTGACTCAGTCATAGAGTCAATTTTCTGTCCACCTTTTAATATCCCATGGTTTTTCCCATGATATTCTTTTCATGTAACATATTTAAATGGGTAAAGACTCCATTGTAAATTTGTCTTTGAACCAGTGTAACAGGAATCGACAAGTGCTCACGATTCCCAATCTGATCGCCCGTGAAACGATCCGATCCAAAACTCTACGAGTCAAATCGCGTTGACCGAGTTTGAACCGTGGTCAACGCGAGTTTGACTTGCGAGTCTGCTGATTTTCCCGATTTTGCCAAGTCCCGCCAGTTTTGGGTTTAGGGTTTTTTCTTGGGTTTATTGGTCCACTGTCGACACCGCAGAGCTATTCTTGGATTCCATACATTGCAGAGCCGACGCCGCAGAGCTATTCCTGGATTCCATACGCCGCAGAGCCGATGCCGCAGAGCTATTGCATACATTGTAGAGCCGACGTCGTAGAGCCATTCATGATTCCATACATCGGATTGTTGACAATGCATACACCGCAGAGGCATTCCGGAACACGTTGATATATGTCTTGGAACACATTGAAACTATCCAAAAGTCTATCTAAACCCTTCCGATAAATGTGTTGTAACACGTTGAAACAGTCTGAAATTATAAATGTAATCCTGATTACATCTCTCGAGTCAAAGTATCAGGTATGACCAGAGGAAACCCTAAACGATTAAATTATGCTTTATTAAATTGACTCGAGACCATGGGTGCTTTGATTGTTGAACACAATAATATTGTAACGTTCAGTTCACTAAAACTAAAATGCATAGTTTCTATATAAATATTGTAATGTTCAGTTCATTATTATGTGCGTAAAAATAAAACTTAAAGATTTTGGCAAGATTTGTGCTAGACAATTGGTATCATACCATATACTTCCATTTGGGGTCTTTTATGAATAATGTTCTTTCTACCATTGATACGTATTTTTATTTCGATTTTTATTTTCTCATTACAAAAGGTTCAATAAGTAATCGGAAATTTGTTCTAATTAAAAAATTTTTGACGTTTTCTTGATAATTACGGAAAGTGTGGATCAATATTTTAATTGAGTTCACTAAGAGATTATTTATGTGTTACTTTACTCGAAGAGGTTTGGTATTTAATAAAGTGAAAAAAAATATATATATATTTTTGGATATTTTGTATGTAATTATATTTTCAAATATGTGGTAAATTGCTCTTTTTTGTGTATTATTATTGTATTGAATTCTCTTGAAATATGACCTGCTTTCACTAAAAAAACATCATAATTAGAGTTTAGGAGGTTAAGATATCACTTATTAAAAATCAATTATTTCCAATATATTTTTTATGACGGGTATGAGATACTTATTCATTCATGATATTTTGGACATCTATTGATACTATAGATATATACATTGTTTAGACATGTCTTTACCGAATATTAATGATTTTTTTTCTTTAATTCAATATATGTATATATTTTTATTTAATGAATTCAGTGATTTTTTTTTGCTGATCCAATTAAAACTCTTCGCTTTTTTGCCTCGCAGATTTATTGCCGATTCCGAATCTGGTAACATTGCTTTGAACCATGAATGATCATTCGATAATAAAAAATATTTATGTATTTATGCTATATTTATTTATTCCTTCCACATTATTGTTATTACTAACCACGAAACAAAGTAAACCCTATATTTTTAGACTAAATAATAAAAGCTCATCTCCTCAAACGATTGCCCGCAACTTCGAAGGTGTTAAATCCTATTTCGACAGGACTACATGTGTAAAATACAGAAGCTTTTCAAATCGCAACTTAGTGTAATTAAAAGAAAACCAACTAGAATAACTTACAAATGGGAGCTCCTTTATTGCAAGGAAAGGTCCGCTGGAGGCAATCTAATCCTCTCCCGGGAAATCTGCAATGAACAAATTTGTTGATAATCATCCATTATAATGATTAATTATGATGATGCTACCCTTTGAAAAAACAGCACTTAATGTTCTGACATATATAAAAGAGACTAAAATTCAAGCTATCAGTACACAGGTTGCAGAATCATGCACTGTCCCGAGGAAATATTAGATGGACGATTTTGTAGTCTATCAAAGCCTGTTACCGTTCCCTTCAATGAATGAAATAAAATGATATTTCTCAATATTAACTCGATATAATGTGATGTGACATAAAAAGGGGTAGCTATGCTACCTATTGTTGGTTTCATTTGTTGTGAAGTAATTTCCCGCCAGATTCCTGCATATCATGATATTACATATTATAATGTGTACTGCATAGTTGATAGAAAGAATTGCTGATCATGAAACTCAACAATAAATGCTAACATCTACTAGTAAAGAAGGAAGATGATAATTATAACAGAGATGTAAATAAAGAGAGGTGAAAAACAAAGAAAAAAAAAAAAAGAAGCGAAATGAAGACCGATATCAGAAAGTCAACTCATGAATTTGTATTTACATACACTTTCAAATTATTGTCGCTAAGCCATGTTGGAAGAGCTCCTGAAAACTGATTGTAAGATAAATCGCTGCAGACACGAAAAATGAGCAGTACAGTAAGACATAATTGTTAATAAAATTAAAATTTCAGAAATAGTGCATATCATCAAAATAGAGAGGAGCTTTATGATATATTGTGTACGTAATTTATTCTTAATATTAATATATTTAAGGTTAGTTATTAAGTTTTAACATTAAATTTTTAGAATTTGTTTTTATAATATATTAAAATTATATTGGAAATTATATAAATAAAATAACATGATAAAAAAAATTTAACACTAAAAAAAAAATCTATCACACTGATAATATACACAATTTAATATAAATTAAATAATGATAAGACATTTATAACCCAGCTCAATTTAAAGTAAGTTGAAAAAAAAGTTACTTTCACACATAACTGCGATAATCCATCTCATAGGGAATTGTTGAAAAAACAATGCATGCATATAAAGCGGCTTCTAAAAATGAAATTTTGACTGAGATACTCAATGTAAAAGCCGTTAGGGGTTTGGTGACAAGGAATGAAAATTGTGGAGTAGAGGATTGCTCTTCTCATTATTACGAATCAATTAAATAAGATTTGGGAAACATCAGTGATAAATGACTAGAGTGAAACTCAACTAAACTAGATTAACTGAAACTGAACTAGGACACTTGGATGGATGGTTTTGACACCTAGCACGTGGTTGAAATTAGATTCTCCAACACTCCCCTTAATTACAACCACATAAAAATTTAATTAAGACGCCTGCTAGTCTATGTCTCAACTAGGTTTACAATGTAAAAAATTGACTTCAACTAGATTTACTTTTCTTCTTTTCTTCTTCCAGCTTATGTAGCCTCTAAATTATTTTAGTGTTTTCTTGTTGTATCCTTCAAACCTTAGTTTCTTCATTTGTTGGCGCCGATCTTCCATTGTTCCAAGTTGCCTAAACATGTCCTAGACTTCTTCAAAGAACGGCTTGTATGTGGGCTATTGCCACATATTATCTTCTGTAGTGTGATTTTCACCATTAATCTGTTGCAACATAAGTCCATAATACAATTTCATCTCTTCAGGACTCCAATACCAGAAAAGTTCATTGATGTTTTTATCATCCAAGTTGCCTTCAACATTCATTTGTGCAGCTTCTATGTAGACTTTATCAAAGCATGGTGTTGCAAGCCATGCTTCAAGAAAATTTAACTCTTCTTCATAATCATTCTGTTTACCTGCACGCAGGAAATCAATGCTAAAATAAAAAATATTTGCAGAACCACATTGGCTCTGTTCCTTCTGCTCTACAATGAGAGCTTTCCCGTGTTGCGCTTCCAGCTTTACTTCTGCCTCTGTCTTTATTTTCTTTTTGTGGGCTTCCTTCTTTGCCTCTGCCTCTATCTCTGTCTCTGTCTGTGTCTTCCACTTCTTTACTAACTTGTGTTGTTGCAAATAGGTTGTCTTCCACTTGGTTTGCAGACTCAAGTGGGATTATCTCACCAAATAGCATTATGTCTATATCATGTTTTTGTTGCATCATCTGCAACCATACATCATGAGGTAACAAGTCTTCATCAAATTTTACATTAGCAATATTAATTGTTGGATTCACCAAATTGTCATCAACAAGCTCTGTTGCTGGAATCACCAAATTTCCATCCCCTTGTGGTTGTGCATAGTGGGATTCACGAGCATTTATGTGCTCCTTCTCTGCTTCTTCTGCAAATTCTTCACTCATCATCCACTTGTGGTTGAGCATAGTGAGATTCACCAAACTCTTCATCTTCAATTGGATTACTCCCCCTTACATGAAAACTCCACTTAAGGGTACCTAGGCCTCCTTGGTTGTCTTTGATTTATTCATTCTAGATGTTGCTTCTCATTATCAATAAAAATTTCAAACACCTCTTGCTGTTGCTTTGACTTTTTTAACCTCTTGGATTTTTCCATTTGTTGAGTGTTGGCTCACTGCACGGGGGATTCAATCAATGAACCTCTGACATATCACGTGCGTTCGTGGCATATTAAACAATACCCTTAATTTGACTAGACATTGGAAAATCCCTCTAAAAATCACATTATTTAACCCGTTACCAATATGAACCCAATACAGCGTCCCAATTTAAAAAACCCCTACTTTCACTAGATATTATAGGTATCATTTTTTCTATTAACATTTTTTATACCCCTTTATATTTTTCATTAACTTTAAGCTCCATTTTTTATATTTGCCAATATAAAAACCCTTTACCCCCTATATATCCCCCAATGTATTATGTCATTTTTTCCTCAATAAATATTCCCCAATATGAACGCACGTGGTATGATATTACTCCCCAGTGAAGCCCCCATGGCTCACTGCGACTCAACAAGCCAATTGGTTTTCAAACAAGCAACTGACTTCTTTACTACACAACTTTTGGCTCTAACAATAATGGTTGTGGCTATTGCTAACAGTGGGAGCATGTAACAATGGTGGGTCAAGAAAAATTAATGAACAATAGATCTGCTGCGCGCGGCCCGACCCTCCTCCTAGGGTTCTGAGTGCTTGCTGCGTCGTCCAGGTTGCTGCGCCTCTGCGCACAGCCTTGCCCCTCCCTCTGCACCTATCCAGCGATCAGCTGCCCCTCCGCCTCCAAGATCCTGAGCGTCTGCGGTGCTGACAAGGCTGGTGCGCCCCTGCGCACAGCCTCGCCCATCCCCCCTGCAGCCAGATGGAGGCTCCTGAGAGCTCAGGCCCCCCTGGGGATCCGCCCCCCGAAGTCTCAGCATTCAGAAAATTGATATCGAATGGAACAAATCGGACTCCTTCAGCGACTCAGCAAAAATTCATCAAAAGAATGGATTCGATTCCCTCTGTTGCCCTGCCAGAGGAGGACACCTGCAAAGCCGCTCTGAACTTGGCAGAAAAAGGCCTCATAGGCCAATTTACAGGCCTATGGCCCTCTCCCAAATCCGTGGAGGATTGGACCCAAAGAAACTGGCAACCTCTGATAAAAAACGGCGTAAAGAGTTACTTCGTGGGCAAAGGGTACTTCGTCTTTGTCTTCGAGAGCTCGGAGGACAGAAGCTTAATCTTCAGAAATGGCCCCTACTTCATGGGGCCGCGGGCACTGTATTTAAATCAATGGAATCCAGAGTTTGATCCCTCCCAAGACGTCCCATCTGCTGTGCCGGTGTGGGTTAGGCTCCCTCACCTGCCCCTCCACTACTGGAACCAAAAATCGTTTCAGACCATAGATAATGCATTAGGCAAATATATAGATCAGGCAGTAAAAAGAGATCAATACTCTTGTGCTCGTATTTGCGTCGAAGTGGACCTTGAAGAAGGATTCCCTGAAGCGATCAAGCTCACGGTGGCAGGATGGACGCACATCCAGGAGCTCGATTACGAACAGCTTCCTTTTAAATGCAGACATTGTCACGGCTACGGTCACTTCGCCAAAAATTGCAAGAAGAAAGCAGAGAAGCAGGCTGAAAAACAGAATGGAGAACAATGGACCATTGTCCAGAGAACAGTCCAAGCAAAGAAAGACACAGGAAAAAGCGCAACAACAAGTCGTCACCTTAGCTCAGGAAACAAGAGAAAACACAAAAGGAACCGAGGAGGCGCATCCAGATCCATCGATCAAAGAACAGGCAAAAGAGAACCTGGAAGAAAGCCCTCCGGAAAACAAAGAGGGAAGGGGAATCATCCACATCGAAGTCTCCCAAGGCAGCCCCTCAAGCCCCACATATGCCGAAGTCACGAAGAAAAAGATAGCTGAAAGCTCTGAGTCCTCAGAGGAAGAACTCTTTGAGAGGCCATTAAAAAGACCCGGAAGAAGATCCCGCAAGGAAAAAAGAGAAGAAGAAGCAGAAAGGCTCAAAACACAAGGGAGCCAATCCACGATAGAAATGACAATCGGGAGAAGTAACAGGCCCAGGTCTTCCAAGGGCGGCTCCACCCCAAGCACAGGTAAATAATGAAGTTAGTCTCTTGGAATTGCAGAGGACTGGGGAACCCCACAAAAACAGAAGCAGTTAAGGACCTTTTACAGTCGGAACCTACGGATATCCTCATGCTCCAAGAGACTAAGATAGCAGGCCAAGCCCTGCTGGAAACCAGTAAAACAAAATGGAAGAAAAACTCAGGCATAGCTGTCAACGCTCGGGGATCCTCGGGAGGCCTGGCAACGCTATGGAGCGAAGAACAATTCCAGCTGATCAGCACTCATCAGACCTTGCACTGGATATATACTGAAATTACTCACATTCCAAGTAAGTTATCCATATCTCTAGTCAATCTATATGTACCTGTAAACTATTCAGAAAAAAGAGACTGCTGGAAATCTTTGGCAGAATTTCTTGAACAGGAAACTCCCAACAATATCATTCTCGCTGGAGATCTCAACATTGTATTGAAAGCCAAAGAAAAAAGAGGAGGTTCTGACTCCAAAGACCCAATGGTAGGCGTTGTGGAGGAGCTTGCTCAGCTTTGGGACCTTCAAGATTTCAATCCAATCCAAGGTCTATTTACCTGGTCAAATAACAGAATTGGAAAGGATCACATCTCAGCTCGACTTGATCGTTTTTTAGTGCAGTCCCTTCTCATGAACAAGAAAATCATAACAAGAAGGATTCTGCCCAAACTGTCATCCGATCACAAGCCAATTCAGCTCTGCTTAGAAGACGAAGAGGACTTGGGTCCCATCCCATTCCGTTTCTCTCCCCAATGGATTGAAAGAGAAGGTTTCTTGGATACGGTGAAAGCATCCTGGAACACCCCCATTTCAGGTTCCGCAAGCTTTGTTTGGGAGCAACAACTGAAGCTCACCCAAAAAGCATTGAAAGAATGGATCAAGAAACCAGCGCTTAACCCCCCTCTCTCAGAGTCGCAACAGTCCAGGCTTTGCATTCCCTTCAAAATGACATGGAGCGTGAAAATATTAATGAAAACCTCTTGGACAAGGAAATCAAAGCGCAGAGAGCAGCCTACCAATCTTTTAGAACCGAGGAAGAATACTGGAGATTAAAGTCTAGGAGCCTGTGGCTAAAAGGAGGGGACCACAATACCTCTTTTTCCCATCGGCAGTTCAGGGCCAGATTGTCAAGGAACCATATAGCAGAAATTAAGACTTCGACGGGCCAAATCTGCAAGGGCAACCAGCAAGTCAAAGAAGCTGCAGAACAACACTTCCAGAATCTCTACACCCCGGATGACCAAGGAGACGAAATGGAGGAAACAGAATTTCTCAATCACATCCCCTCCTTAGTCTCTGTTGAAGACAACGCAGATTTATGCAAACCTGTTACAGAGGAAGAAATAATCAAGACTATCTGGTCCATGGACTCCGACAAGGCCCCCGGGCCGGACGGATTCACCATACATTTCTACAAAGTTTGCTGGGACATCATAAAAAATGATCTTCAAAAGATGGTAAGGGGTTTCATGTCTAAAGCCAAAGTTGGTGGCAGCACAAACTCAACCTACCTTGCCTTGATTCCCAAAGACTCTAATCCGGAAACATTTGCCAGATTCAGGCCAATTTCACTTTGTAATGCTTCCTACAAGATCTTGGCAAAGCTGTTGGCCAACAGAATGAAGCCCATGCTCCCTAGAATCATCTCTTCTGCCCAAGGAGGCTTTGTAAAAGGTAGACACATCCTGGACAACGTCATTCAAGTCCAGGAGACCATTCACTCTAGCAAGCAGAGAAAAGAGAAAGGTATGATAATAAAGCTTGATATGGCGAATGCATTCGATAGAGTCAATAGAGCATTTCTCAGTAAAGTCTTGCTTTCCTTTGGCTTCTCCATGCAGTTTGTCAACCTTCTAAAAGCATGCATGAACAATCCCTGGATAGCTCCTCTCATAAACGGCAGGCCGGCAAACTTCTTTAAAGCCAAGAGGGGCATCAGGCAGGGATGCCCGCTTTCTCCCTACCTTTATATCATCTTGGCTGAAGCCTTAAGGCGAAAACTTGAAGCCGAAAGACTGATAGGATCCATTCCGGGCCTCAAATCCTCCAACAGAACAAGCTCTCTGAATCACGCTTTATTTGCAGATGACTCGATCCTTCTGGGGGGCGCCTCAATCAGAATTGCAAAAGCTTTCGGCATGGTCATAAAGAACTACTGTAAAGTCTCAGGGGCTCTGGTAAACGAAAACAAAAGTGAAGTATACAGCTGGAATACAGATCATCAGGATCTCACCAACATAGCCAACACTCTTGGATTCAAAGGGCACTCTCATTGGGAGAGAATCAGATATCTCGGCCTACCCATAATCTCAGGAGTGAATAAGAGATCGTTGTGGACTGACATAATCTGCAAATTCAAATCCAAGATCTCGAAATGGGGAGGACACTGGTTGACAAAAGGAGGTAAGGTCATATTAATCAAATCGCAGCTCTCTTCATTAATAATTTATCAAGCAGCCTTTCTGCTCGCTCCCAGAAATATTATGGATCAAATCTCCTCTCTGATTAGAAATTTCCTCTGGCAAGGAGGCAGGGGCAATGATAAGAAACTCCACCTTGTAAATTGGGAAACTGTCAAGAAACCCATCGATGAAGGAGGATTGCAAATCCGAGATCCTGCTCTGGCCAATCTCGCCTTAGGAAGCAAGATCCTGTGGAAAATGTTTAAAGAGCCAAGTCATCCTGTAAGTCTAATTCTGCGATCAAAATACACAAACAGCAATGATTTGAGAACCCTTCATCTGGAATACACAGCCAACTGCACGTTGCTGTGGAAGCTCTGCTACAAAAGCAACAAAATCTTCAAACGAAATATCTACAGAATCCCTGCGAACGGCAAGGGAATTAGTATTTGGCAGGACAGGATAATGGGGCGAAACTCTCTAATCGATAATGAAGAAATCGCAGGAATAAGGGACTGGTTAATTGCAGCTGGGAAGTTAAGGTTATTCGACATATCCGATTGGGATCAGAGAGGTGACTGCGCTGGTTGGGCAATCCCTGCACCTCCAGTCCATCTCCAACAGCAACTAAAAATTTTCATGAACCTGATCGATGACGCCGCCCCGATCCATAGATCGATGCAAGACCGTTGGGGCTGGGGTCTCTCTGGCGAATACACAGCAGCGGAAGGATATAAAACGTGCCAGACAGCGGGAAACAGCAACCACAGTCCGGCGTTTTGGAATAGCATTTGGGATCCCGCAGCTCTCCCGAAAGTTAACTTCTTTGCCTGGACATTGATTCACAACAAGATTCTCACAAGTGACAATCTAACCAAAAGAAGCTTCGCTGGCCCTCACTGGTGCGCCCTCTGCAGAA
Source organism: Pinus taeda (assembly GCA_000404065.3). NCBI lineage: Eukaryota > Viridiplantae > Streptophyta > Pinopsida > Pinales > Pinaceae > Pinus > Pinus taeda. Next base: position 71,113 of record APFE030865517.1, on the reverse strand, counting down.
GCAATGCCGAGACAGCTCAACACCTCTTCATCGACTGTCAGTTTGCAAAGGATGTTTGGGGTTTTACGCTTCAAGATCTTCACATATCCTCCCTTGCCCAAATATCAGTTCCAGACCTCTTCGCTGAATGGAACCACCGGTACCCTCGACATATCCCTCAAAAATCGATTTGGCATAAAATCTGGAACGCTTTGCCCAAATTCGTCTGCTGGAAGATCTGGTTGGCCCGCAATCAGAAGGTTTTCAAGGAATACCATCTATCTCCCTTGCAAGTAGCAGCCAAGGCTAGATCACTGCTGCTAGAAACGGTGCAGCAACAGTATTTTAAAGAGGATGCATCTCTCCAGCAGATAGAGAAGTGATGGATTGGTAAGCTTGAACTGCAAAACAGGAAAATCCTCCTTTCCCCTAATCTAAAGCTCCCAGCCTGGAAGAAGAGAGACGCAGATGAATCATTCCAGGTTTGGTGGAGAGCTCAAAACCTGTTCACAATCTTCTTTGACGGGGCTTCTAAAGGAAACCCCGGTCCCTCGGGCGCCGGCGGGATCATCTTCTCTCCTGAAGGGCGTTCCAGGGATTCTTTCTTCTGGGGTCTCGGTGTGAAGACTAACAATCAAGCTGAATTGCTCAGCCTTCTAAAAGCATGTCAAATCGCCAGAGAAAAAGGGATCAAGGATATCCAGATTTTTGGAGACTCGGAGATCCTCATAAAGAAGCTGATCGCCGGAGAGCTCTTCAGAAATGCCAGTCTCAACAGAACTCTGGAAAGACTAAAAAGAGTCCTCGCATTCTTTGCATCATACAAAATCTTCCATATTCTCAGAACTTCAAACAGCGAAGCGGACTTGATGGCAAACAAAGGGAGCGCTCTAGACAGAGGGTGGTTGTTCATCAATGAGGTCAGATTTATAGAAACTCCTCCATAACGGTCCAGTTTTAGCAGCTATTCTAGAAATGTAAGCAGAATGTAATCTGGGCTGGCTCCGGCAAAGCCCCTCTCTTTTTCCATCAGATTTTATAAAATATCATACCCGTTATAGTTAAAAAAAAAACTGAACCTAGTTACACTTTTCAACAAAGGAGGATGAATTTCAGGACAAAATTACAGGGCTGAAAATTTCAGATTTTCCTGCAGTTTGACCAGCATTGACTTTGATTTTAGGGGCAAATTTTAAGTTGATCTTTTGGGCAGTTAGATCTTTTGGGCAGTTTTTAGAACCACAGTACCAACAAGCCCTATTCTTCACTTGATTAAATCAAGCTTAATTCCAAAATTAGCAACTGTGAAAATACAGGATCCCATTTTGAGAAACTTTTGTGATAATAAGATCTCAATTAATATCATATATTATTTATTAACAATTTCAAAGAAATAGGAACCCAGTTTGTTGGACAAATTCCAATATTGGAGCAGCTCTAAAAATGTCCCAATGTCAACAATAGTTGCTGAAAGTTTTTTCTAAATAATACTTTTGTAACCACAAGCTCAACCTTTATAGTGAACAAATACTTTTCATGTAAGTATTAAAGCCTATAAATTTCCCTCAGCCCAGCTATTGACCTTGTTTTCCCACAGTTGCAAATATCAATAAATTAACACCTGGCATACTTTTTTATAAGTAGCTAAGTAAAACTGATGTCTTATAACATTCAAAATAATAGTCATAGGCATCTAACATACTTTGAAATTTTGAAAATACATCATCCACTATAAAGTTAAGCAGTACGACTATCATTCTACTAGGGGAAAAAATCAAACAGTCATGAATATTGACGGGTTTAATTAACGGGAACGTACCTTCTAAAACACAGAAATTAGAACAAAAGATGTGGAAAACCAGATCAAAAAAAGTTGGTGAAAAACATTTAATAATGATTTATATTTATGATTCTGATATGATCTAAGTTCCCAAAATAAACAAAGAAACACTAAATACAACAAATACAGATGTGTAGCATAGGAAATACGTGTTAAGCCTAAGAAATAGAAGAATATCTCTTAATAATTCCAAAAGGTAACAATATTCATACACATCTATGTAGGACTCGTGATAAGGCCAAGATGCCACTTGCTCATCCCAATTCCCAATAATCCCTAATAAATATTGGCTAGAGGTTCATACTAGATCAAAAAAACCTAGGACAGGAAAAGAAAGAAGAAAATGCATGGAAAAGAAAACAAAACAAAAAAAAACAGTCTCTCCATTTAGAGCCTCATTGATTACGTATTTTGCTGTTAATACATATTGCACTTAGTGCCATTTTCATGTATTCTCCCTTACGTGGTATACAGATGAACAAAGTTTGGAATCATGGTTTGGAATCTTAATATTAATGTCAAATAACTATTTTATGTATTTTTTTAAAAACCGGTTCATTGAATCCAATTTGAAACCTAGTTTAATAGGTGGTCACTGTCCAGTTAGAAGCCTGGTTCCGGTTTTTAGAACCACGGTACCAACAAACCCTATCCTTCACTTGATTAAGAATATCAAGCTTAATTCCAAGATTAGCATCTGCGAAAATACAGGATCCCGTTTTGAAAAACTATTTGTGATAATAAGATCTCAATTAATATCTTATATTATTTATAAACAATTTCAAAGAAGGAGGAACCCAGTTTGTGGGACATAAATCCAATATTGGAGCTCTAAAAATGTCCCAATGTCAATAATAGTTGCTGAAATTTTTTTTTCTAAATAATACTTACGTAACCACAAGCTCAACCTTTATAGTGAACAAATACTTTTCATGTAAGTATTAAAGCCTATAAATTTCCCTCAGCCCAGCTATTGACCTTGTTTGCCCACAGTTGCAAATATCAATGAATTAATAGCTAGCATAATTTTTTATAAGTAGCTAAGTAAAACAGTAAACGGATGTCTTATAACATTCAAAATATTAGTCATAAGCATCCAACATACTTTGAAATTTTAAAAATACATCGTCCACTATAAAGTTAAGCAGTACGAGTATCATTCTACTAGAAAAAAAAAATCAAACAGTCATGAATATTGACTGGTTTAATTAACTGAAACGTACCTTCTAAAACACAGAAATTAGAACAAAAGATGTGGAAAACCAGATAAAAAAGAAGTTGGTGAAAAACATTTGAAAATGATTTATGTTTATGATTCTGATATGATCTAAGTTCCCAAAATAAACAAAGAAATACTAAATACAACAAATACAGATCTGTAGCAAAGGAAATAAGGGATAAGCTTAAGAAATAAAAGAATACCTCTTAATAAACCCAAAAGGTAACAATATTCATACACATCTATATAGGACTCGTGATAAGGCCAAGATGCCACTTGCTCATCCCAATAATCCCTAATAAATATTGGCTAGAGGTTCATACTAGATCAAAAAAACCTAGGACAGGAACAGAAAGGAGAAAATACATGGAAAAGAAAATAAAAGAAAAAAAACACACTGACCCCAATAATGCCTCATAAATAGTGGCTAGAGGTTCATACTAGATCAAAAAACATAGGACGGGAAAGGAAAGAAGAAAATGCATGGAAAAGAAAAGAAGAAAAACACATACTGACCAGTCTCTCCATTTTATGTTTGGCATACAAATTCTTTACGAGTTCAGTCTTGCTCTCCAATTCCTTTGATAAATGCCCTTGGGCAGCCTCTGCCCTTGTGCACCTTTCCAGAAGTTCCAGGCGCTGTTGAGCAAGGTATCCTACCTTCTCCGCTAAAACCCTGATACAAGCCCGAAACTCCACCGTACCATCATCTTCATTTTCATCAATGGTAGAACTACAACATCCAGTCAGATTAAAGATTCTTGTCAGATTTTTCCTAAACTTGCTTTTTACCATAAAAGAAAGCTCTAGCTACAAGAAATCAAGTAATAATGGATAACCTTGCCTAATAATGGATAACCTTGCCTACAATTATTTGACCAGCCTAGATCCATCTCAACTCTGAATCTACCAAGTGTCAAGAGGGATCAAATCTCTTTTCACTCTAAAAGAGGTTTGCATCTCAAGAGATTTGATCCCTCTCGGCACTTGGTGGATGCGGAGTTAAGATGAATCTAGACTGGTTTAATTATTAATTATAATTATAATAATTATTAATTAAGTTTTTTATTTTTTAAATTTTTTTATTTTTATTTTGTTCTGACCAAGTCAAATCTCTTTTCACTCTAAAAGAGGTTTGCATCTCAAGAGATTGATCCCTCTCGGCACTTGGTGGATGCGGAGTTTAGATGAATCTAGACTGTGTTTAATTATTAATTATAATTATAATTATTAATTTTAAGTTTTTTATTTTTTAAATTTTTTATTTTTATTTTGTTTTGACCAAGTCAAATTGTTGAACAGGACAATACACAACACTCTGCCATACTGGGCTGGAAATTTTGTTTTTTTACTTATTTTCTTTTATTTTATTTTTATTTTTATTTTTATTTTGTTTTATTTTATTTTCACTGAGTCAAAATGTTTAACATGACATTACAACATCTCTACCAGGCTGGAGAGTGCCTCTCAGCAGAACAAGTAATAACGAAATAACACCTTGCCTACTATCATTTGATATAAACCTAAAAATAATAAATTGAATATTCCACATCTCAAAAGTTCATTAAGATCCATCTTCACCACAGATATATTAAGCACCAAAAGGGATCAAATCCCTCAAGGTGCAAACCTTTTTGAAGCATAGAGTTAAGGTAATGTTTGCACCTCGAAGGGTTTGATCCCTCTCTCTATGCTTGATACATCCAGGGTTAAAATGGATCTACACTGGTTTTTATTATTCTTTTCATTAATTTCTTAGCCAACATCAGCATTACAAAGAATATACACCTCTCAGTGCAATGCCAATGACTTACTCTCTGATACCAGAAAAGAGGAGGCCAGGCAAGCAAAATCCAAACTTTTCAAATGCAAAGTGTTCCAACTCATTACCTGCTGAGTGAAACAGCCAAAGCACGAAGGGACTCAGTAAATCCTGTTGCACCTGCAACTGGAGCAACAATGCAGTTCCGCAATCTTTCTAATAAAGCTCGCAGCTTCACACTTGATGCACGCAATGCATTATACTCTGTGGCTCTACGGTCTGCTGCACATAGGTTCGTTTGAGATTCTTCTCTTGCTTCGTGTAAGCAATTTTCTAAATGGGCGCAATTCATCTGTTTGATAATCAATAAAACACACTAATGTTAAACCTTTCGAGGGAAAATAAACACTGTGCTTCTTGTAGACCATCCAACTAGGGTGTGCTTCTTTTAAATTGTCCAACTAGAATGCGCTTATTGAAATTGGAACTTACCTGAGATTCATCCAAGAGTTTTAAACTCACTTCCAACTCCCTTCTCAGGGACGCAACATCCTCTAAAACTGCAGCCAGTCTCGTTTCAATTTCAGCACACTGATGTGTTTTTTCTGACAGTGCATTTTGCAACTCCAAATGGTCATCTCTTTCATCAGATACAGAATTATTCTCTCCTCCTATTTGACCAGCAAAATCAGACAATGAATGTTTTAAAGTATGAGGTACATTGTTGTTTGCAGGAGTAGAATCTGATTGTGCTGCACTTTTCACATTCTGAGAACTAGCTTCAACAGAAACCTTAACTTCCTCCCTCCGCAATTCCATCATAGAGGTATCCAGTGGCATGGTATCTGGAAGCATTACTCCAGGAAAATCAGCCATATTTTCATCAGCACCTTCTAGGAATTTGCCTGTCTGTCCAGTCAAGTGTTCGGTTTTCAAAGAAACGGTGCATAGAGCAGAAGCACAACTTCCCTCATCCATTGGTTCTGGTGAAAGAGGAGATATTTGCACAGTTCCATCCCCTGTTGCAACTGAATCTTCTGATTTACAATCATCAGCTTTCAAATCAGGGACACTTGATATGGCACCTTGTGAATCCCTGCCATCCGACATCTTACGGAGGTGCATATACTGATCTAACCTTTGCTCAAGCTCCTGAATTCGCTTTTCATATGATAAGCATTGTACCTGCTTGGACTTCAAACTATTCTGGAGATGTTTTGCATACTCATCCTTGAAACGCAACGCTTCTGCCGTTTTTTGGGCTGATATCTGTAAGAGACCTTCTACACTGCTTTCATCCACCGAATCATAGACAAATTCTGGGTCGAGAGTACAAATATGTGCTACTGCTGAAGCAAGTTCTGCTTTCAGCCATGCATTTTCAACCTCCAATTTACTTGTTCCAATAATTTCATCACTACCACAACCTTCATCAATCATCTGGAGTTCAAACTCTTTACCAGCATTTATAGAACCCTCTTCACTTGGGACTGAATGATAACTACTTTTAGATGAGGAGAACGAGTTTTTCCCCTGCAGATTATGATCACCCTTAGGCAGTGGCCCAACTAAGGCTTCTGGAGCCAAGCGCTCCAGATCACCAACATCAATGTCAATCAAGTTGGTGTCAAATGGTGCTATATTAACAACACACTGACTAGGATTATCAAATAAGCCCATAGCTGCTAAGGCATCCCGAGGAATATATGCAACCAGATGTTTTAAAAGCTGTTCACGTCTGATCACTTCAGTCTCTCTCATTCTAGCCATTTTCTCTGCTACCTGGCCTGCCTGCCCCATATACAATTTCATCACAGCCTTCCTCCTAACCACTTCTGCAAGGCAGGTCTTATATGCAGGACCAATTCTGCGAACCAATTTGAGCTCAGCAAATATCTCATCCTGATGAATCATAGCTTCATTGAAGGCTGACAGTTGAAATCGTATATCTCTTATACCAGACTGAAGGGACGACACCTTCTGCATGCTTGTATGGACACACATAGTCATCTCATGTTTCTTCGCCTGGCAAAACTCAAATAATTTAGACAATGCACGGCTGCATGCTTCCATTCTTGGCAAGTGGCTTCTGTCATGAACATGATACATAGGACCCAGTGCAGACACTGCATCATGAGGTCTGAGGGAAGCTGATAATTGGCTCCCCACACAGTCATCCACAAGTTTCCTTACGGTATTTACATCTTTACTGCAATGATAAAAATGCATGGAGTTAGAAAATTCCATAAAATAAAGTACAACATGTAAAAGGTGGACATGTGCAACCACATCAAACAAAGGCAGGATGCTTGCAAGCACAGAAAACACAATTGGACTAATACAGGTTGAGTAGGCCTAACAGTTTAAGAACATGAGTCTTCTCCTCGGAGGTCACATATTCAATAGTATTTTCCAAGTGGACCCCAATGAGAAGACCTAACAGTTATGAACACGAGTTCTCCTTGAAAGTCAAATGTTCAATTCTGGAGGGGGTAGCATGGGGATGGCAAGGTACCAATGCTCTCATTCTTCATTACAGGGTAGAGAGAGAGACTAATTGTATTCCCCAGGGGAACCCCAATGCCCTAATTTTTTGGAAAATTAACTACACTATTTGAGAGATAGAGAACAGGGTGTAAGCAAATTCACGCATTCTGACAGTTCATTATGGGAGAGCTGAGTTAGCTGAAAATGGCCATTCTTAACAATTCAGCAGAGCCGAGAGCATGCAACTTGAGTATTCTTTCAGTAACTTCGTGCAGAGTATCTGGATTAGTGACAATACTCAGTTTGGTCACAAGGATGGCAATTAAAAAATACTCTTTGCCAGAATCTAAAAGTTGGAAACACTTATCATGGAATTGTTTGTAAAATTTTGTTATTCTGAATGAAAATCGAATATATAGCAAGAAAAATAGTATAATCTAGATGCTAAAGTGGCCTGAAAACAACTTTATAGTTGACACAATCTTATTGCAAGTAACAGTAATTGTTAGTAGAAATAGCAAGGTGATAAGAAGCCAAGCCAATAAACCTTGAGCGGAAATTCAGAAAGATCTCTATGCCGCATATACTCGTTTTTAGCAAGAGAAGTCTACAATTTCTATTTTTTGGGAATATTATGAACAAAACCTAATATTTCACGACCGGAAAGACAAGGGGTCATTCAATTTTGTTTTACGGATACATTCATACAATCCAGGGTATAGGAATAATACTAGTCACCAACCAACTTCACAACATAAAGGAAAGAAAGTCCAAGACAACAAAACAGCCAAAGTTGCGTAACAATTGGATGAGGGCATTGCATCCTAGATGAAGATGAGAGCAGGGAGTCCCCTTTTACATGATACCATATTTCATAAAGCCTTTCATTCACATTCCATGCAGCTTCATGTTATCTTCAAATATCTAAGTACCACTCCTAAGAAAGGCCATTAATAATACCAACCTCAAAGATTGTGTTATACTTGCTTGCTCCTCCAGGTATCGTTCATGCTGTCTAATCATATCTTCAACATGGCGAACATTGACTGGAGATTGCGCACGGAAAAGATCTTCTATACTGTGCTTTAGTTTCATATACATACCCTTAAACTGTAATACTTTTTCTTGGAACTGTCCATGGGAAACAGTGCATGTCTCGTGCACCTTGCGCAAGTTATCTTCCCTCGTAAAGTCTAATAGGCACTTGCGATCTTCCGTCTGAAGAGCCGGGTGTAGCTTACAGGCTCGCAGTCTCTCTGTATCCCTTGCAAGATTTGCCAAAAGATCCTGGTGTTGTTTCTGCTGCCATGAAAAACGCTTCATAAAGTCAACATAATTCTGATCAATCATCCTGTAAGTGTGATCCATATTTCTCCTCGCAGTCTCCAAAGCCCTTTCCTGCACTTTTAGTTCCTGGAACAATCGTTTACAGCATTCAAATCTAGCCTGGTTTGCAATGTAGATGGCGTGCCCCTTCTGAAAATGATATTTGAATTGTCTCTCATACGAGGGCAATGCCTTCAAGGCCGGGTCCAATGCGTCATCCAATGGATGGGGGTTACGAGAAGGCGACGGAGACGGAGGAACAACAACTTCGGGCAATTCAATCTGCTCCATTTCAGGCGGAGAGCAATCGCCAGCCAATCGAGCCCGGTTGAAAAGAAAAATATCATTAGCATCACCGGGTAGTTTGTAGTCACCCAACAAGCGTCGTGGGTCCAGCCTCACTGCTCCACAAATCAGCAGCTGGTCATCAGGGGCCAAGCCAGAAAGTGATTCTAGGCGAAGCAATACACTTTCTACAGACATCCCTGGCCCACAGTCAAGACCAAAGGTATGCCCATTCTCGGCCACATGGACAAACATCTTCCTCCCCGGCACTAATTCCTGAAAATCTATGGAACTCATTTTAGGTTTAAAATTAAGAAGAGTAAACTTAATAAAGGTGCAGTCAGATTCAAAAACCCAGCTTCTACAACAAACTGAAACCCTGCGATCCTTGTACAGTGTCTGCAAGATGGCTCTTGGACCCCCTGTTGACAGAAACAAAACAAAAAAAAGAAGAGGCGCCTTTATTATATTATCCAATATATTTGACACAAATCTCCAGTCATAAAAAGACCATCAAAATTCTTCACAAAATTTTCGCTGAAATTCACATACATGTATTTTCAGCAATTATAAGCTTTCGGTAAAACAGTTAGTACGGGCATAAAACTACATAGGATTCTTTTTGTGAAAACCAGACAACGCCCCATAGGATGATAAAGTTCATGATCTAAGAATAAACCCTAGGCATATTAAAACCGAGCGAAGAATTCTTAAACTCTAACATAGAATAACAATATACAATGAAAAACACAATCAATATAGCACCCACCCTGGCCAATGCGTGCATAAGTTGTTTCAGATAATCCAGCCGCGAACGGCTCCGCCTCTTAAGAGCCCTGCCGTGTAGATGATCAATCGAACCCCGAGGCCACGCAGTGGATTCATTTAAACATATTACAAGTAAATTCCTTACGAAATTTACACGAAATCCTCACACAATCGGCTCGCATATGTGGGAATCAAATTTCGACTCCTCGCGAATTTCATGAAGGGCATTTACAGTTTTTCTCATTGTCTTATCCAAGGCAACCAAAAACAAAACAAAACAAAAATCCGCTGGCAATTTATAGAATTCAAAGAATAAAAATTATTGCAGTCAAAACCCCGGCGAATCGCTCGTTAGAATGTGCTCTGTGCTTGAATACCAAGCAACGACGGCTCTACAGTCGAACTGGGGTTCGAATCCCTGCGTGTCGGTCAAAAATTCTGAAAGCCCAACGAAACCCCAGAGCACATTAAAAAATCTTTTGGTATCGTGCAGAGATTATTTTTTTTCTTTTTTATTCATATTTTTATAATGGTTATATAAATTTACCGGGCTCTCTAAAATTAGGCTCTTTCCCGGCGGCTGCGCTTTCATCTGGAGCCTGTTGGCCGCCAGCTGGCAGCAAGGCTATGGATGGTGGTGACACGTGTTATAATCGCCGTCTTTTAGATGTTAATTGTAGGGCAGAGTTGGACTAAAACCCAATACACTAAGATATCTGTAAGTTTCTCTTTGCTGAGTTGGAATAATACATGTGATTAATAAATTTGTTTAATAAACTACAATGAGGTTAAACTTAATCAGTTCACAGAAATCACAGTTAGATTTGACGCCATGAAATGGTTTAATAAACTAGTTAAAAGGAACCATGGTTAGATGTGATTGTAGAAATGGTTTAATGAATTATGATTGGGTTAAATTATTTTTAATAAGTTAAAAGGAACTATAGTTAAATATGACTGATGAAGGAGAAACCATCAGTTTTGTTTCTTGATTTATTAATTTTTCAATAATTTAAAATTTCGGATTTTCTAGTCAAAGCAATTAAAGGAAAAGGTATAATCTAAATTTTTATTAATAAAATTGAATTATAATGTA
>APFE030865517.1:49899-60341 GCA_000404065.3 Pinus taeda | reverse complement strand
TCATCCCCTTCCAACTGCTTCTCGAGCCCCCGTTTGACATTCTCCGTGTTAAGTGGACCTCCTCAGCTCCCAGGCACTCCTGTTCTTTTGGGCCTCCGTCCGTTCATCTCCCCTCCCTCCCCTCATTGCGATGTCGCCGGAACGTTTACGCGCCAGTTGCAGACGCGCTGGGTCGAGAGGTGGGAGAAGCCGAACCTCTGTCCCTCGCTCCACAGACTCCCTATCCGATGACGCCAACAGCGCCCGTCGTCGCAGAGGAAGACGCCCTGGGTCTGCCCAGTCCAGGCCCTGTCAGCACAGTTTTCACCCCTCTTCCCGCTTTAGCTTCCCTGTTCTCCTGGACTCAGATACTTTTTATGTATCCTTCAAGATTGAGAAGTGTGAACATGAAGCTCACGGTCCTTCTGCAGAAAACCAGCCTCCCTCTCCGCCAGCTCCGCCTCCAGACCAGCCTCCCCTGCTGCCAGCACTTCAACCTCCCGCTCCTGAACCAGAGACGCACAAAGCAGCAAAATCTTCAGTGGATGCAGGGGCAGGCCCAAGTGCACCAGCGGAGGATGATGCACCCCACACCGACTCAAGCGAGCCAGACCCATACTCCTGCCGGGTGGTGGAAGAAATTCCTTCAACCTCGGTGGACGACTGATCATCATCACTGGGTTTCTAGTCTTCAAGGTTGGCTCTGTCTTTTGGGGTTCAATGGCTTCTTCCTCTCTCTTCTGATATGTAAAGCTGATGCACCAGAAATGGATGCACAGCCTCTGGTTTCTTTCTATGCTTCTACCTACTATGTCAATGGTGGTTTCTAAGTCTCGGGTTTATTATATAGTGTCGGTCAACGCCTTCGCGGCTAAACTATATCTCTGTACTCCGGATTATAGATGGATTTCTGCTCTATGTTCTTCTCTGTTAGGTTTTGTTACAGGCAAGCAAGTCATGGCACATACTGATGTAAATCCCATCACTGCAAAAGGATGCAGTCCGAGGTCCGCCTCTCTGTAATTTTGTTTTTTGTACTATAATAGAAATTAGACTACTTTACAAAAAAAATAAAATAATATATATAAGTACATAAAGATACAAGTTGTTTTTAAGTGCAATTTTTAATTTTTTTAAAAGTTTTCTGATCTAATTTGTCTAGGAAGGGATTCATTGAAATCATAAGTTTGATGAGTGAACTTTGCACGATGGAAATGCTCTAAAAAAAAATTAGGGTGTTGAATTCATATATGTATTTGAAAAACCAGTTTAAACAACACAAATCAAGATTTCACCACACACAAAAATCTACCAAAAACTTCAAAACAATCTTACTCAAAAACAACTCACAATAACATATAATCATAATAATTAAAATCAATTTTATATAAAATTAATTAAATACAAATTCATTTATAAAAATAAAATAAAATAAAAAACAATATTTAAATAACTAAACTATAATATTAAATAGAATTTTAATAACTAATATAGATTTAAAATATTAAATAAGGTACATTTTTAGGATTTCTATTATTTGTTTAATTAATCTCAACGACTAGTTCTCAACAGGTAGTCCTGGATGACTAGTTTTCAACAGCTAGTTTTCACCTTGGTAGTCTTTGATGGCTAATTTTTAACTGCTAGTTTTCACCTTGGGATTTTTCCACGTTACTCTCAATATGAACCACATTAATTGATTCGAAACGTGAACCCAATTTTAAAAATCTAATTAATCCAAAAAACATTTATCTAAAATAAAAAAACAACTCACTATATAGCCCAAAGAAACTTTACAGCCATATTTTTCATGTAGGAAGGAGACATCTAAAAGTACTTAGATGTTAACTAGCTACATTGGTTTCAAAGTAAAGTGGATGAGGTAGTTTTCGACTTTTTTGGCTTACTTTGTTTTCGAAAGTAAAGTGGATGAGGCAGTCATCTATACCAATTATTAATGATTATTAATATGCACCAAATTTTTATTAAAGTGTTTTATTTTTCTTTCCATAAATGGTTTTTTTGTTATTAAAGACTTTTTAAATGTATTATTATTGGCTTTTTGTTTTGGATAAAATATTGTTTGGTCTAAAGTTATTTGTAGTATAATTTTATTGTCTAAATTATGTTGATTATTTTAATTTCAATATTTTTTTGGCAAATTTCCAAAGTTTATTTCAACACACATGTTGAGATAAATTATGATAGTTTTATCACTGAAATTTGAGATTAAAAAAAAAATTGGAATTTCTCTAAGGTATTTTTGATAGCAATCAAACATTTTAATTTCCAAAGACATAAAGGTAGATTGGGGAACCCTACCCACATCGATGTTGAAGTTAGATATCATTTCAATTTTAACATGGTCACATGATCCCAACAAAATAGTGAACTTACATAGAATATTATATGATTTTCATGATAAAGTCCTAAAGAATGAAACATACATAATTTTAAAGGTAAATGTTATTTATTCTTACCTCAGTCAACATTGTCAAATGAAGATCTAGGACCAATTTATGAAGCAGTCTACTAAATATTAATTACTCACTTATAACAATACACTCAACCACTTCAAAATTAACTGGCCTAAAATAGTAGGATGCTTAGAGAGTCCATGGAGGGGTCAAAGAAAGGGGACTATGGCTTCATGCATAAGCTTGCATGATCCATGAATTAAGGTATGGAATAAATAATGTTTTCTAAGTCTCTAATAAAAATCAAATTCCACTGTAGCCTCAAGGGTTGGTTCAAGTAATGTTTTCTAGGTTTCTAATAAAGTCCAACTCCACTGCAGGCTCAAGTAATATTTTCTAGGTTTATAATAATGTTCAACTCCATTGCAGTCTTAGAAGTTGGCTCAAGTGGTCATGAGCCAGAGGAAGATCACTCCCCACAAAGTTATGGAGGTCATGCTTTTGATTGGCTCAAGTGGTCATGAGTCAGAGGAAGATCACTCCCCACAAAGTTATAAAGGTCATGGTTTTGATTTTCTTGATCCCCTTAGGGTTAAGATATATAATCAAGGTCAATAGTTTACTCCATTCACCCTCCACGGATCAAAAGGAAGTACTCAAAGGGTTTTTCATAAGGTGTTTTCCTTAGGAAAAAAAATATCAAACTCCACTATGAAAAAAATGTTGCTATATAAACAAATATAGACCCCCTCGAGCAAAAGACACATTTAAGATAATGCATAAATAATAATTGTCTTTAATCAAAACATATGGATGGGTTTAAGTGATTAAAACAAATTTATTAATGAAACACAATTGCTAATTATGGAAAATTAATAAACATTTACCCCAATGAACCCAAATTTAATTTTCAATTTATGCATATTTATGCTATGTTGTAAATTATTTTAATAGAATAATATACCCTTATTAAGTTAATTATGAATTACGAGGGGTTGGGAATGGATGGCGAAGGTTAGGATTTCAGGGTTTGGGTGCATAGGGTTTGACGGAAGAAGGTAACCCTAGTTGCACGAATGGCTTCCGTAGGCAGGCCTCTGTCAACATCTGGTACACACACGACAACGGATAGGCACATTTGGGGATTTGTACACCCAGGGAGGTGTTTGAGGCATTCTCGTGTAACTGCAAGCAGGGTAAAACATTTTCGCTATCACATTTTGTTAGCGTCCATCTGTACGGGGATTTTACCAGGGAAAGGAACAATCAACGAAGTTATCTTTTTATTACTCACTCAGGCAGGCAAAATAGTCACCCCAAGAGATTATGTTGACCTGGAGCCCAAGATGGAAGACATCCTATCAGTTTGGGTTCTTAAGCCAACTCAGCATAACTTGGACGGTAAGGTTACCAGCTAGATCCCCAGCTGGCAAAATGGGTCTATTGGGGCTGAAGCGAAAATCTGAAAGCGGTTTAGGGTTTCTGGAGGAAGGTAAATCCATATCTACCACAACAACATTCTAGGATTCTGACAAAGGATTTCAGGATGGTCAAACAACCCCAACGAGAACAAGGGATCATTCTACAGTGGCATTGATGAATCTCCTAGTAAGCCCCATAATCTCTTTGGATATTCCTAAGTCTGTAGGTCTTACGAAAGGGCTTGAGGATATAGTTAAGGGTTGTGGGCTATGGGTGAATGAGGGGCTTAAATCATGTTTGGTCAAAGATCTGCATGTAAAAGATAAGGGCCCGACCCAAAGAGTTGACATAACCCTTGCCATTAAAATTGCTCATAAGCAGAGAAAGGACGCGATAAGCGATTCTCAACAGTCTAGCAACCAAAAAAGCATGAAAGGGAAGAAAAAATTATTTGTAAATCTGGCGCGAAAGGTAGGTGAAATCCATGATTTTTTTGCAGAGGTAGAGAAGGATCGAGGTCAAATTATCATCTAAGAAAATCTGAGGTTTGAGAATGGTGAAGGAGTGGAGTTCGGTCTTTTGGGGGCTTTGATGGGGGTTTCAACTTTTCGACCAGAAAAGGAGGGGCAAACAGTAGAAATTGGGGAGATTATCAAACAAAATGTTTTGATAGAAGATCACATAGGGCATATAATCGAAGATCATGCTCTAACACAGGGAGGGCAGATCCAGCCAAAGGTTGTTGAGAAAGGAAATGGCCAGTCTTCAGGTTCGGAAATGAAGAAAGGAAAATGCATAAGAAACAAAGCGGAAAACCTTAATCTTGTCCTTGGGGTTGACATACAAATTGATAAGGCAATGGAATCTTTTAAATTAATCATTGTGGAGAGAGTAAAGGGAAGACATTATTGAGCCAATTACATTGCAAAATGGATATCAAAGGCTTGGAAGGGGGCACCGGAAAATCATTAAGTGGTGAACATCTTGGCGCGGGGGTGGTTTATGGTCAGATTTAATAAACACGAAGCACTCAAATGGGTTTTTGAGAGAAATTGGTGCTTCAGAATTTCGCTAATTCTTTTCAAGAAATGGACGTCGATATTTGATGCACAAGGAGAAAAACTCGAGGAATACAAGTCTAAGTCTAGCTATCAGCATTGCCTCCTCAGTTATGGACGGAAGACATTTTTAAGGCGGTTGGGAACAAATTGGGGATTTTTCATGAAGCAGACATGTCCTTCAAGGAGACCAAGAGTAGGATTGTGGCTCGAATATTGGTAAAGCTAGATCCAAGAGAGGGATTGGCGAAAAAAATTGAATTACACTTATAGGGGTACTCACACACTCAGATAATTGATTATGAGGAGCTACCCTTTCAATGCCATCGATGTCACAAACATGGTCATCTGGCGTGAGATTGTCCCTTGGGATTTCATAGAAGAAGAAGGCAAAGGGGAGCCCCTAGAGATGAAGCTCTAGAAAATGCAGAGGAGGAAGAAATCAATCAAATCAGGAAGTAGGGGAGCAGCAGGATGTTGGTCTTGATTCGATGGAGGTTGAAGAAATTCAAAACCTGTTGCTTAGATGCCAAGATGTACAGGAGGATGATGGACGACTGGAGGCTAAGGAAGATATTGAAATCATAGGGCCTCCTCCTCAGTCTGCAGGTATTTATTTACCTCCCCCTTCCTCTTTATCCTCATCTTTGCACTCTTTACTTGATGTTTTACCAAGGAATAGTCCCTCCAGGTTGTTGTCTTTATATTTACCTCCAGTCTATAGTTTGTCTTTTGGGTTGGACAATATCATCACAACTATCCCTGCTCTCAACATCTATGTGTCTTCCCCAATCGCCCTTGAGTCGATTTCCTCCCCTTTTTCATCATCTTTGGCCTCCCATTAAAATTTACATCCTCAAGACAAGAAGGACATGCCCTTTGCATCCATATGAGGTCTAGGTGGATTTCATGAGCCTCCAAAATCAAGGAATACTAGAGACAGGAAATCTAACTTATCAAAGGCCCAAATTAAAGCAAAAATGGATATAGTAGATGGGAAACAACTCTCTTCGAAAGGGGCGCTTCGAGTGGCGCAATCCCCTGTGGTGGTTTCTAAATGCTTGTATTATCCTTCAATTGTAGAGGTTTTGCTAGCACCCATAAGAAGCTAGCACTGAAAGATATTTTCAAAAATATGTGCCCTAATGTAATTATGCTTCAAGAAACCTTGGGTAATGGAGAAGTTGTTTTGGCATCTAACAGTAAAATGATGTCGGGTTGGTCATTTGTGACCTTTGATGTGAAGGAGAGGTCCTGGGGTTTAGCTATGGGAATTAAAGACAACAGTCTCAGGGTTTTAAACTCTTGGGGCTCAGAACTAGTTCTTAGCACTGAGGTCTATTCCTTGGAAATTTGTATGGACCTTTCCCTCATAAACATTTATGGCCCATGACATAATGTCTCTTTCTAGAATTCTCTTTTATCCAAATCCTTTATGAAAGTTCCCAATTTGGTGGTGGGAGGGGACTTCAATTTCTCTTGGGTATGTCTGAAACCTGGAGGCCACAAGCTGAAGTTGATCCTCTGGTAGATTTATTTGTGAACAAGTTGATGGATTGTAACCTTATTGATATTAACTTGATTAAAAACAGACCTACCTAGAGGAACAGACGCTCGGGTGCGGCTAGGGTGGCAAAGAGGTTGGATCACTTCCTGATGAACAAAGACCTAATTAACAACATCTCTCTTTTTAGGCAATGGGTAGGGATGGGAGGAGAATCAAACCACTTACCTATTATCCTAGAGTTGAAAGGACCAGTAGGAAGCCTGGATCCCCTTTTAAATTCAATCCAACATGGCTCAAAGAAAATAGTTTTAATGATTTGATAAAGGACACATGGATTCCTTTGGCCCTTGATCATGACCATTCCATAGCACATCAGTTTATGGAAAACCTCAAAAGAACGAAACAAACAATTATTATTTGAGAAAAAGAAAAAAGGATAAGGGAAGAGGTTGAATTAAAAATCATTGAAGAACCCCTAGTAAAACTGGAAAGTTCATAGGGAGATGGATATGCGACATAAGAAACAAAGGACCCTAGAAAAACTGGAAAGTTCATAGGGAGATGGATATGCGACATAAGAAACAAAGGAGAGGATAAAATAGTTGGAAACCTCAGAAAGGGAGATCCTAAAAGACAAAGAAGAACAATGGAGACTCAAAAGTAGAACCATTTGGCTAGCCTCAAGGGACGAAAACTCAAAGTTTTTTAAAAATTATGCAAGAGGCAGAAAGAACATAAACACTATACGGGAAATGCAAAAAGAAGACGGAAGCACAGTTAAAACTTTTGATGAGCTAGTGTCACTAGGGAGAGACCACTTCAAAGCACTTTTTAGAGCCCCAAAACAAGCAACTATAGCAGAAGTAATTCAGGTTGTCCAACTATTCCCTAGATACGCGGAGGAGGAAGAAAATGATTTGCGTATGGCTCCAGTCACAAGAGGACAAGTCAAAGGAGTTATTAAATCAATGCATAAAGACAAGAGTTTGGGGTCGAATGGTTGGACAGTTGAATTTTTCCAACATTTCTTTGAGCTTATAGGGGACGAGCTTACATGGGTGGTGAAGGAATCCAGAATTAAAGGTCAGGTTCATGAACCTTTCAACTCTACTTTTTTTACTCTAAATCCTAAAAATGATGATCCTAAAGCTTTTGAGGAATTCAGACCAATCTCTCTTTGTAATTTCCTCTATAAAATAATTCCAAAGATCCTAGTTGTCTAGTTGAAACTAAAAATTTCTAAAAATGTTTCCAGAGAACAATTTGGATTCCTAGATGGCAGACAAATTCATGGAGCCATAGGTGTTGCTCAAGAATCTATGCACAATATCAAAAAGAGCAAAAGAAAAGGATTGATAGTAAAAATAGACCTATCAAAGTCATATGACAGAATCAACTAAATCTATCTGTGCCTCTTACTTATTCATCTAAGATTTGATATTGGTTTTATCAATTGAGTTATGGGATGCATCACAAATTTGATTTTTGGAGTTTTAATTAATAGAGAAACATCCCTTTTTTTTCACAGTCAGATAGGCCTCAGACAAGGGTTCCCTTTGTCACCTCTACTCTTCTTATTGGCAGCCAAAGGGCTGAGCCAAATGATTCTCTCAGCTAGGCATAGAGGAGATGTAAAAGGGATTGAAGAAGCCAAAAATATTTTTGTAACATACCTTTTGTTTGTAGATTATATTCTCCTCTTTAGTGATGGATCCAAAGGTGACCTTCAGCAGCTGAAAGTCTCCCTCGACTTGTTCCTTAAAGCTACAAGTATGTGTATAAATGAACAAAAGTCCTCTTTAGTTCACGAAGGTTTTTCCTTGGCATAAATAAATAGAGTTCATACTTTCCTCCCCTTTGAAGCAAAGGATATGAAGGAAAATTTTAAATACTTAGGATTCCACCTCAAGCCAGATTCATACAAAATACAACACTGGATGTGGTTGCTGGCCATAATTGAAAAGCGCATAAAATACTGGAGATATAAATGGCTCTCGAGGGTTGGAAGACTGACACTGATAAAATCAGTTCTAATTGCAATACTAGTTTATTGGATTGCCCTCACCTAGGTTCCCAAACGAATTTTATCCCAGATTAGGAAACTATGTGTTCAATTTTTATGGGATGGAGCAAAGGAGGACGCAATACTTCCTTGGGTGGCATGGGATAAGATATCTCTACCAAAGGCATGGGGAGGATGGGGAATTAAGGACCTTCCACTATTTGCAACAACTTTTGCAGCAAAATCAGGATGGCATATATTATCATCAAATAACCTCTAGACATATGTAGTCAAAAGAAAATATATTGATCTTATTCCCATTGAGGAATGGGTGTGCAGTCTAGACCAAAATTCTCAAAATGCATCTGTTATTTGGAAAGCCACTGCGGAATCCTTCAAGGTTATAGAAGACAAACTTGTGTGGCATATAGGGAATGGGGAGAAGGTCAAAATAGGAATTGATCCATGGGTGGGATGCAATGAAGGATACAAGCTTCCAAGTGAATTGACAACATCTCACAACAATCAAGGAATTATTTTTTTGAATTAGGTAGCAGATGTCGAAGTTTCATCGATTTGGCACCAGGGTTAGAAATCAGTCGAGTTACTCACTTAGACCCTCACTGGGGAGCTAAGTTATATCTAAACCAGAGAATTGCAATGCACTCATGTCAAGATAAGGGATCGACCAGATGATCTCATACGGGTCCATGCGCCTTCAGGTCATTACTCTCCAAAATATGGTTACATTTATCAAATGGACAAGAGAGTACAGGGGGTGCAGGCATGGTGGTGGAAACCGTTATGGAAACTAAAATTCCCTACAAAGTCAATACTATTTTTATGGCATCTCCTCATAAACAAGGTGCCAACATGGGATAACCTTCAAAGAAGGAACAAACATTTTCTTGGTTGGTGCATGTTATGCAAAAACCCGTAAGAATCAGTGAACCATTTGTTCTTAAGTTGGCCATTTACCTTAAAAATATGGGAGGCCACTTTGAGACTTCTGGAATTTTGACTAAAGTGGAGAGGTTCAAACATTGTTGAGGCCTGGAAAAATTGGTGGAATTCAGTGCAAGATGAAAATTTGAGAAATGTTCCACCAATAATCACATGGGGTATATGGTTGGTAAGGAACAAAGGCATTTTTCATGACATTCCTTTGTTTCCCTCCCTTATTTCTATTGAGTGTGATGCAATTTTCTCTTTACTTCCAACTTCATCAACAACCTCGTCTCCTCGAATTATTAGAGAGGAACAAATAAACCCACAAATCTTGTGGGTTTATTTTAATGGAGCATCCAATGCACATAACAGATGTGAAGCAGGCTTGGTTATATACAACAATAGACAAAGAAACTTAAAATCTTTAGTTGGCCTTGGAACTAGAACAAATAACCTTGCAGAACTC
This sequence comes from Pinus taeda, assembly GCA_000404065.3. Classification (NCBI taxonomy): domain Eukaryota; kingdom Viridiplantae; phylum Streptophyta; class Pinopsida; order Pinales; family Pinaceae; genus Pinus; species Pinus taeda. Next base: position 50,542 of record APFE030865517.1, on the reverse strand, counting down.
CTCTCACTAAAATCATTATTATGTCGGATTCGGGAAATTGGAATTGATATAGTGCAATTTTTTGGTGATTCTTTAAATGTCAAAATCACAATTTGATTCCACTCATTGAGGAAATTTTACATATAAAACAAGGTTTTGATTTCATCTACGTTTTCCACATATACAGGGAATGGAACTCAGAGGCAGATATCCTTTCCAAGGAGGGTCTACAACAGGATATGGGCAGATGGCATATAAGAGAGACAAAAGAGGGGAGGAGCTGGGATTCTGATCAGCAGTCGTACACCAGTTGATGTTTTTTCCTTTCATGTTTTTTTCATTATACAGGCAACATTTCTCTTTGTTTCAACTATTTTTGATGTAATGTTATCAGTTTTATCTTTACAGGTGTAATGTTTCTACTGATACAACTAATTTCTATTTGGTTTTTATTTGCTACAATTTTTAAACATTTGAACAATACTACATGTGGATTATTTTCTCGAGTATATGGAGAGGCTCGATTTTTGGATTTTTGCATATCCTGAGTATCGCAACTCCTTCTAGTTTTGTCGTAGTCTACTTAGTCTTTATGTGTTTTTTTCCTGTGGATACACATATACAACAATGCTTAAGGCATCTACAGAAGTAACTTTTTATTATC
>APFE030865517.1:18150-40573 GCA_000404065.3 Pinus taeda | reverse complement strand
GTATATTATCCCTAGATTTTTAAGCGACTCTTTACGACACTAAGGGGGAAGTTGCCTCTCCACGAGAGGCCTCACTTTACCAATACTCATACTATTTTGTATATATTTAGTAAAAAATTATGGTGTGGACCATTAATGTAAAGTTAGATTCCAAGGCTCGTTGGGGCAACTTTTTTGAAGGATTGAAGAGACTTTAAATGTTGTCATCCCCATGTTTTAACATTTTTAAGATGGAAAGAAAAGATCTGAGATCCACACCTCCATACGAACATTGACAAATTTGCCATCATTAATCAACCATTCTTCCACTTCCAATAAAGTAGATATGGAAATTGCATATGCGCTGTTACAAATAAGATCAATAACATTTATAGTTATAAATTGTGAAAAGATAATATAGATTTTCATGGTTGATAAAATTGGTGAAGCTAAGTTACTTTGATTTAATTTATGTTTTTTATTAATAATTAATAATTGGTGAGAAATTGTGGGAATGGTCTTAATTGATTTTTATTTTATTTATTAGGGTAAGAAGTGTTTTATAATTTAGTATAGGGGACATATTATAGTGGTGTAAATGGTTGTTTATAAATATTTACATCTAGGTTTAATTAAAAAATAATAATAAAAAGATAAAAGTAATATAGAATTTAGTATGTTCTCATATGGCATGATAAGCTTGTTAAACGGCGGAGTGGGATGTCATCGCTGTATTTGGCAAACATGTGAGGGGGAGTGGTGCTAGTCCCCAAGGAATTAAATGAAGTGTGAACACAAACCAAGTACTTTAGTGATGTGTGGTTTAATGGCAATAGTAATGAAGTATTTTGCACAAGTTGTGGATGGTGAGTAGAGTCAGTGCACTCGTGTGGAGTTGCAAGGCGAAACCATGGTAGATGCTCATTTAAACCCATGGCAGGAGGTGGAGAGCACTCTGAATTTCCAGAATAGGATATTAAGGGAGAAAGCCAACACCTCCCTATTAATTTTGAAGCCCAGTGTTTGGAAGTGTGAGCAAAGATGGGCAGAGGCCACTGAGGCGCCAATATCTTGTTATCCTCTACTTGGGATGGTGCATGTCCATGGAAGCTGGTCTAAGATGATGGGGAGTTGTTGGTTTATAACCATCCTAGTGTCTAGGATTTTTGGAGTGGCTTTTTATCCCAAGGTTCAAAGAATTTACCAGTTGGTGAGCAACCTTCAGACATATCTAATCTCAGAGATTAGCAAGTTTCCTCCCCCCTTCTGCAAGTGCGTTGAGTTTAGTTGGGTGATAGGTGGACTCGTGGTTTTATTATGGTGTAATGGGTTGAAGAGGCGACAGTTACATGACCTCTACATGGTCATTGTGAACTCTACTTCATGCCTGCAAGGTGAAGTCTTTCGCATTATTTTTATCTCTGTTATCCTTTCTTCTAGGGGGAATGATGTTATCTTGGGACCTGTGGGTATAAATTTGATGCTCCAAGACTGTTGTGGAGGGAATTGGAATGTTAGGAATTATGAGGAAGGGAGGAATTTGATCTCTATCTTTTTATTCTCAATCTAGATATTCACCCTGTTTAAATGGGAGGAATTATATATATGTGGTTATAAAACTACCCAAGGTTGTAGAGATTGTATTCCTCTAAATCCCAACTTTTTAAAATCTTTCAACCCTAGGTTGAAGAAAATTGGACCTTACTATTTGTGATTTAGGGGGGAGTCAGTTGTTTTGGAGTTGTACTATTGGGAATATAACTTGGAAATTAGTAGGGACTCTCACCATTCTATGGTGAAAAAATGTAGTCCTCCATCCATATTTTTCTTTTATTTTCTAGTCATGTTAGTGGCTTATCTTGTTGGGTTGACGAAGAGACTATAACTAAGCCCTTTGTGTGCATTAATTATGTTGGATCTCTAAGTTATCAAGCTGGGACAAGGCCCAAGTCTCGAGGGAATTAGGTAGAATCTATTGGAGAAGTAGCGGGAGGTTGAGTAGATTCAATTACGAATCTGGATATATTAACACTTTTACAAGACCGCTTCATTGGCATTGTGGGCAACGAAAAGTGGGTGGTTGTCCAGTCATGGAATTCTCTATTTAGAAAGCTTATTTTCTGAGGTTATTGTGGGCACATCATTGGAGGCTTGTATGCCTTATGTGGCAGCCACATTGGAAGCAATCAATTTAGCCAAGATGCCACATCAACGGGCTAGAGTTCGAAGGGTGGTAGCTTACTATCAGAAGAGGTCCCAAAGAGGGAAATATCGTAGGCACCAGTGGCTATAGGACTTTATAGGTCGATATATGGCACTTACTCCAAATCTGATTAAGGAGGAATTTACTAGAGCAAAGAGTGAAGCTCCATCCTATGGATCTTCCCTTTCTGAAACTGAAGTGTTGGTTTTATGGGCCAACTAGATCCCACATACAGGGCAAACCAGAGGGTGGTTCACCCAATATATGAGGATTATAGATTTATACTAGCATATGGAGTTTAGTTTTAGGTGCACGTTGGTTGATAAGTAGGAGCATAGGGATGATGTCCTCCGCGTTGAAGAATGTCGCTATGGTCAATCTTCATAATCCTTAATGTATTTATAGTACTATGTAAAAAAACACGAAAGAAAAATAAATTTTAAATTAGAAGAAAGAAAACTAAAAGAAAGGAAATAAACAAAACCACTTAAAATTAAGATCCTTGAAAATAGCTTATGCTAATGTAAATAACAATTTTACCATGAGTTACTACCTACCATAATTTAAGCAAGTATTTGCATAAAGGATAGAATATGAACAAGATGTAAATAAATATACTTATGAGGAGATACTGGCCACTATTATTACCCCGTAAGGCGTTTCCCTTGAAAATAACTCCCCTTGTTGCCTTCCTGTCCTAATTTCTGCCATTCGATCCTGCGTTAGATGATTGGATCATTCTCGCCCATTGATTTCATATTTAAAATTCATTGCCCTGTGGCAGTTGCGACTTGCTCCTAGGATTCAAGTCCATCCAGTTACTAACTAGACAAACAACCTTGCAAACGACCCTTGCAAATGGCTCTTGCAGATACATGCCATTGCTTCCTTGCGTCCTGTAACACTAACCTTTATTAGGGCATCATTTTCAAGGATCTAGTTGTTTGGATTTCAGAGCACCTCTGCAGATCAGGATACTCTTTCCTTACAAATAAAAGTGGAGAACCACCACTCACACTAGATTCACCAAAGCGGAACAAAGCTCTAGAAGGTTTCAAATATGTCGGGAAATTTCGATTTGAGGGCACCTCTGCAAATCAGTATACTCTCTTCCATGAACTAGAGGGTTTCAAAGATGTTAGACAGTTTCGATTTGAGGGCACCTATGCAAATCAGAATACCGTCTTCCACGAACTCGACTCCCACTTTAGCTTCGGCCCATCAACGTTAGATGATTGGATTGTTATAAACTGTCGATCTGAAACTCAACACCGCTGAGAACAATGTTGAAACAATGAGAATTGTTTGCGCAGCACAACCCTTGATCACCATTGTTACGGCGTGTTTGGTCAATTCAATGTCCTTGAATTGGCAATCATAAATTGTCAACCAAGGTGCGTAGACTGATGAAGTACAGGTGAACAATATGCGCTTAGAAGTTATTCATTAGGTTGTTATGTATTTGTTAAGATTTAAACTTAAGATGGAAGTGGTGTTTGTCAATTAGATTAGTGTTGTAATTCTTAGGCATGTTGGTTAAGTTTCCTAGGAATTAATTTATATTCAATTAGTTTGTAGATGATGTGAGAGTGGTTTTACTTGTATTAGATTGTTTTGGGATTTTTGATCTTGAATCTTTATGGTGTAGCTTCTAATCCTCTAAGTGAAAAAGGAAACTTATTCCATCAGCTATGAAGGAATATTGTTGAACTCAATTGTTTAGGAGAGGACTTCTCACTTATTCAATTTTTGCTCAAACAAAGTAACCCAAGCAACACCTATATTGTGAATTGAACACACTTCAATTACGTTGGATAATAAGCAAAGGAAAGGACCATGCAGTACCGGGTATAAAGCAAATTAGATAACAGTCTGAACTAGGTATAAAGGAAGTTAAATTTCTTATGCAGATAACAATTCGTTGGCGAGATCATTATGCAACATTGTCACACAAAACAGAGCAATTGAAGAATTAAATGAAATCGGATTGTAATTGATTAAAACCTGTCACTATTTGTAGGGGCCCTCCATTTAGAGCTTCAAATCAACACAACACTTACACACAAAAACCAATTGTATTCACACGGAATTCACAAATTGTTCATAACTATACCATTTGGCGCGCACCCAAATAACAATGTGGCCATTAGTTTTATAGCAGATCTATTGGAATAACCGTATAAATATTTCAAGCCTAATATCTCTAACCATTGTTTTGCTATTCCAAAAGCTAAACGATAAGGTTTCAACTGATCTCGGGTTTTGTTCTGCGTTAATCCGACGATTGAATTAGAGTTTGACCCCGATCTCTTGTGCTTCTTTTAGCAAATAGTTTCAAGTGGATAGGAAGGTACCCATGAGGGAGCCATCCTCTATCCATCCACACCATTCGCTGCTGACCTAGAACTCTGGAACCTTGCGAACAATGAAGACAACTACAGAAACCTGGATTAGCTACGAAAATAGACTGATTCAGTAGCCAATTGTAACTTTAACAAAACAATAGGGTATAAAGTTAAATATAAACAAGAAGACATACTATTGCATACCTTCATCAAAACCTGGTAGATATGGCTTTATTTAAGTGGTAAATATATAGGAAAAAGAGAGGATGATTAGGTAAAAAGGATGTCATGGTAGGACAATCTTCGGACTCTACATTTCCCTGGACTGGAGATGTTGTATGTCCTCATACACTTCTTCCTTGTCTTTTGCTTGTGCCTCTTGCTTGTCATTTCCATGTTTCATTGTTTTCTTCTTTTTGGCAGAGATTGGAATTCTAGGCTTCCTCATTAGAATTTTGAACTTCAAACTGATTATCTCTCTCTGCATAATTCTATTTTCTTTCTTCAGCTTCTTGTTTTTCTTATACCACAAGCTTAGATGTAGGATCAGATTGTCACTCTTGGCAATCTGTATCTCACTCTGTGTCTTCAAGGCTTGGTTTTCATTTTTGAGATACCGATTTAGTGTTTCTAGTTCAAAGATCTCCTGCTTCAAGATGTTTGAGGTTGATTACTCATTTACCTGGTTGATTCCTTCTCCAGGGTTCTGAATGTTTCCTTTGTTGTTATCTCCTTCCTTTCCAGTGACTCTATATAGTCATATATTTCCTGCTGAGCGGATTCAATGCCGGACTATGTATCAGGCTTCCTAAAGGTGAGCTATAAGGTTGTTGTGATGATCTTCATGACCCTTTTGGAGAATTCCCAAGCCTTTCAATTGGCTCATCCTCTATTGGCTCGTTCTCTGTTGGCTCAAAATCTGTTGGAGTGTTCTCTACTGGCTCCTCTTCAGTTGGCTCCTTTTCATTTGTCTCATTTTCCTCAAGATTAATGTATTCTATAGTTTTTCAGGTTGTTGTGGAATCGTGCTCAACCTCGTGCTCCTTCTCAACCCTGGGGTTTGTGCTTTCTGCACTTTCCTCCTTTTATTCTCTGATTTTTCTTCTAGAGGGGAGGTTTTGGTTTGTGAGAATTCTCCTTTACTTGGGTTGGCTTTCTTTCTTCTAGGGTTTCCCCTCTTCATTCTCTGTAAAAATTTTACGACAGGCAGCTCTTCTTTTGTTACCTTTGTCTGAGTTTGAGGTGCCTGTTACTTTATCATTTCTATGGTTCTCTTTCTCCCTTTGAGGGCCCTGCTGCTACTTGCTTTTTCTGGGGATTTTTCCTGAAAATGGTTCCTTATTAGGAAACTCTCCCAGTCATCCCCTATACTTCGGAGATGAAATTCGACCAATATTTTTACCAGACCATGATGATACATGGTGTTTTATATGCACTGAATTTTCTTCTGACATTTGTAGCCATTTTCCCAAGGCTATTCAAGAGGAAATAGGGGAGGTTCATCTGATGATCCTCAAGGAAGTGCATCATCATTCTAACATGATAAAAATACATATGCCCAAACCTACTCGCACAGTGATAAATTTCTGAAGCACAAGTAATAAGTTTCTCCATTTGTTTTTAAGAGTGGAGTTGGGGATACCTTTTTTGTAGACCGTAGTCTTCATGTTCGGATTCTTGAAGAAGACCTTCCAGTCCTTGTTGTCAATCCCTCTATTTTAAAACCATTTTTCTCCATTTCTTGGCAGCTCGGTGGCCTCAGCGATCATAGACTCTGTTACTGTGAGCTTTATGTCCCCAATTTCGGCCTCCATTCCATCGAATGAGCGCGCAAATGTCTTGGTTACCTTAATGCCAGCCTAAGCTGCAAACACCATAATGATGTAGCCTAAGCCGCATATACCCACATTATGCAAATAAAATTGCATGTCATCTACATGTGTGTACATGTCCCAGGAATTTCAAATAGTCCTTTATCAAGGTAAAACTTCCACAAATCAAGGTTTAAGGCTCCTTAATTAACTTCTATGCATAAATGTTTGACTTAGTTATCTGAAGTCTAAACCTTGGATAAACCCTTAAGCAGAACCTTACACAACCTTTCATTATCCTTTGGTCAACTCATCTTACTCGTGCAAATTAACCATACCATGGTCTTGAGACTTTGGTTAAACTCGACCTTAACCCATAATACTTTAATCCCGTTATTTCTATTATAATTCCCATATAATAGAAATATTTCATTAACACACTTAAGCCTTACCTTTCTGCCATTCTTCAAATATTTGCACATATATCGATGCTCACTTTATCAAGTTCAATCCGCACCATTGATCTATCTCATCCAATCCAACGATTGTCGCATTATCGATCACCAAATAGCCTGATCAATCTCCACCGTTTATTTCTCTTGCCTCAATCCAACGATGATCATGTAATCTCATGCACGATCAATATTAGACCGAGAGCACGCGAGAAAAGTGGTTTTCTCTTTCCTCCGTGTGCTACGTGTCAACCCATAAGGCTAATCACATGAACTCATAGAAATATCGTTTACCGCTTTAAGGGCACGCGAGATACCACTTACTATTTCTGTAGACTACTCCGCTATTCTGCACGTGGTTTTAATCTCCATCGTCCATCTTCTTTACTTTATTCTATGCAACTTAATCCTGGCCATCTATCTCCATCACTCTTGTTCGTTGATCTGATTGATCCAACGACTGTGCTGCGCTACAACATTCTTTTGTTTCTTCCTGTGTAATAGTCCATTTGTTCGGGTTTTCGCCTATGTATTTGTTTTCACCTTCCGGTCTTCAATTAGTCTGATCTCGATCTCTGCTCTGTTACTTCATTCCTTCAGCCCTTTACGCTTCTGCTGTGTAACTCCTTAGCCTTTAAGAATCTTACAGTATACCTTCTCTGTAACATTAAAGTTTTTCCCAATACTGTCTGTGTATTAACTCGTAACACACTTCTCTGCACTTTGTCTCTAGTTCAGCACACCTGCAAACCTATGTTATGCAGAATTACTTCTAATTCACACACAATTCATTCAATTACTCCATTCACACCACACAAACTCAGAAATCGAGTTATCTGTAATAATAAATAAATAATTACAAAAGGATTCCTTTCTAGCTTGATCTTCACTATTAGTGGCCTTTTCCTTTCCCGCCCATAGGCTTACAATTAACCCTATCTAACTAACTCACTCTAACTCCTAGCTAGCTAACCCTCTTTTATGCCTTTTAGGCTTACATTTATACAAAAGGATTCTATAACCAATTCCTGGTTTAGATCCATAACCTTCTCAACAAAGTCCTAAAATCTCTTCTTTATCTCTAAGGATCCTCTCTAATCCACAAAATCATCAACTAACTCCTAATCTAAGCTTTTACAATTGATTTCCAGACCTATCAATCCCTATGAACTCTCAACTGTCCTAATTCTCTCATGTTCCCCAACATTTCATAACAATTACAAGTATGCCTCACAATACTTAATTAATTCCTATTCTAAATATCTCTCATTAAAATTATCCAAAACCTTATTAATTACATTAATTTGATACATAGGAATCCAACTTTCTTGAAAACACAAGACCCCCTATGTCCACTAAAATACAATGAAATTGCTGAGTTGAATGCTCCTGCATCAGACTCCCAAGGTTGAAAACATTCATGATCTCCTAATCATGTGTTCTCATATATTGATAGAAAACCTCCAGGGTCCCAAACTTTAATTGGTAACTGTCCAAACGCTCTGCACCTTTGTTGCCGCTGTATGTATGCTATCTTCTGTTTCATCTTCCTCTCCTTGTCAACCAGTTTCAAATTATGATTGATCACTCTTCTTGTTGCTGTCAATCTCCTCCATCTGGACTGCTTCATCATTAATTTCGACAATTCTTCAATTTCTATGTCCAAATCATTTCTTTGCTGGACTTTTTCCTCTTCCTCTCTTACATATCCTTTGTAATCTTCACCAGGCTCTTTCTTCGCTACTGGTGCTTTTAGCCATTTCTCCAGTAGCTCCAATTCTTTCTCCCATTCACTGATCCTTTGATGAGAGTTTAGTCCTTCTTCTTTATTGACTGCCTCAACAGCTTCCCTGGTTATCTCCATTGTGCCTATCATCATGATGGAATGATGATCCTTTACTATGTTTTCAACTAACATAGTCTCTTCTTAAAGTTTTCCTTTAATCTTTTGTTGGTTACCTTCACTTTGTAGTTGATGGATCCTTACTGCCACCCTTACATCCTTACCATCTTGTTGCTTCTGATCTTCCATCTCATCTCCAAATAACCTCTGTTTAATTTCTTTGATCATAGCATCACACTCATTCATTCTATTCACTGTTCCTGCAAACAAACTATTGGTTTGTGAATTAAAACACTCTTCTATCTCCATGTCTTTTAGAGACTCTCTGCTACTGTTAAGTACTGTTGTAACCATTTCTTTTCTATTTCCATTTCCTCCTAGCAACTTCTCCAGCAATTCAATTTCCTCTTTACATTTAGCAAGTGTTTTATCACAATGCTCTTCATTTCTAGCTTCATCCTTTAAATGGTCACTATTTCTCAATGATTCAATCGATTGTCTTCCATAGACAATTTTGTCTCATTCATCTTCATAGAAATAAGTTCCTATTCGACACTTATAATCCTTGTATTCACACAACAATTGTTAGTTTGAAAAATGTAAGCCTCAATAGCCTCAACTAATGTTTCACATATCAGCTCTTTAGGCTAAACTTCATCTCCTTCTTCCACAAGGAATTGTCCTTGTTTTGTAACAACTCCAAATATCAATTCATCAATCATTTCTTTCTGCTACAACAATTCAATATTTTCCTCATTCAAGAGGCATTCTCCATCATACTCTGCTCTAGAATACTTATCTTCTGAGAAGGACTCTTCATCCTCTATCAGCACATCAGTATGTTGATCTAAGTTCTCCTCTGAACTCTGGTGACTTTTATCAATTATTATGACAGCTTCATAAGACTTCCAATCCTCTGCAAAACCTACAAACACACCAAAACTATTAGATTCAAAAGTATAAGGCTTTATAGCCTCTTCTGCTACCTTTGTCCACATTTCCTCATGCTTCTTTGAACTATCACAATAGTTCACTGATCTTCATTCTTCATCTTTACCCAAAACTTCCCCCTGTTCTGCTTCACAAATAGAAACTTCCATTTCCAACTCAACTTCTTTGAGTTTTTCCACCATCCACTTCACTTGCCTTTACTGTAGCCTTGTCTGTAATTTATGCCACTTCACTGCCTTTTTCCTCAAGACCCAACCTTGTCTTTGGCTTTCCTCCAGTAGCATCCTTAATACATTGAGTTGTTCTTTTAGCTCCGCAATCTCCTTCTCAAGCTCCTCTTGACTCATCCTCTTTCCATTTTTCTTGGCATCCTCCTTCTTCACCTTTCTTCTGTTGTGGTCTCCCTCAGAACCTCTGTTATGACTATTAGTAGTCATCTCCTTCTCTATCTTCATGAGTTCCTCACTCACTTACTATGAGCTGTACTAAAGCCTCTACAACAACAAGTCCTCCTTGCTGCCACTTACCTCACCAAGATTTCCTCTATACTTGGCCTTTTCTCAAGCACTTGGTTCTCTATCTCTGGAACCTCTTTGAGCACTTCTCTCTACTCCTTCTAGGCTTCAACTCATCTGCACCTTTTAAGAACACAACTGTCCTCTTTATCCAATCTCTGTTGGAATTCTTCAAGGTTCTACCACATTCTACTTTCATTTAGAAACTCTTACCAGCGTCCTTCATTCCTTAGCAATTCTACCCACATGCTATGTGGAATTACCTTTATGATCTTCCTATGAGCTGCAAGAATACCTCTGCAGTAACAAGTCTCCTCCTTGCTACATATGCCTCACTAAGCTTCTCTCCTCTGAGCTCAGTCTTTCGGCATCTCTCTGGTTCTCTCATCTAGAACCAATTGAGCACTCCTTGCTCTAGGTTGATACAATATCCTCACCTTCTTATGCTACTACCTTCAAGACCTATGCATGATCTTGTTCTACCATTCACCTGGACTTTGTATGGATTGTTCTCTATTTCTTTTGTATCTACAAATTCTGTTGCACTTTATCTCTGTGTACCTATTATTTGTCAGATTTAAAATCTGATCTCCTCTTGCCTGCTTTCGTAACCATTCACATGTATACACACCTTCAAAACATAATTTTGTTCTCAATTTTCTCAAAGAAATTTTCACGCAGAATTTCTTTGATCTGCTCTGATACCAAATAATGTCAGCCTAAGTTATGAACACAATAATGATGCAGCCTAAGTGGCATATACCCACATTATGCAAATAAAATTGCATGTCATCTACATGTGTGTACATGTCCCAGGAATTTCAAATATTCCTTTATCAAGGTAAAACTTCCACAAATCAAGGTTTAAGGCTCCTTAATTAAATTCTACGCGGAAACGTTTGACTTAGTTATCCAAAGTCTAAACCTTGGATAAACCTTTAAGCGGAACCTTACACAACCTTTCATTATCCTTTGGTCAACTCTTATTACTCGCGCATATTAACCATACCATGGTCTTGAGACTTTGGTTAAACTCGACCTTAACCCATAATACCTTAATCCCACTATTTCTATTATAATTCCCATATAATAGAAATATTACATTAACTCACTTAAGCCTTACCTTTCTGCCATTCTTCAAATATTTGCACATATATCGATGCTCACTTTATCGCGTTCAATCTGCACCATTGATCTATCTCATCCGATCCAACGGGTGTCGCGTTGTCCGCTCACCAAAGAGCCTGGTCAATCTCCACCATTTATTTCTCTTGCCTCAATCCAACGATGATCGCGTAATCTTGTGCAGATTACATGCACGATCGATATTAGACCGAGAGCACGAGAGAAAAGTGGTTTTCTCTTTCCTCAACATGCTACGTGTCAACCCATAAGGCTAATCGCATGAACTCATAGAAATATTGTTTACCGCTTTGAGGGTGCACGAACCACTTACTGTTTCCATAGACTACTCTGCTATTTTGCACGTGGTTTTAATCTCCTACGTCCATCTTCTTTACTTTATTCTACACGACTTAATCTTGGCCATCTATCTCGATCACTCTCGTTCGTTGATTTGATTGATCCAATGACTATGCTTCACTACAAAATTATTTTGTTTCTTACTGTGTAATAGTCCATTTGTTCGGGTTTTCGCCTGTGTATTTGTTTTCGTCTTCCGATCTTCAATTAGTTTGATCTCGGTCTCCACTCTATTACTTCATTCCTTCACCCCTTTATGCTTCCTCTGCGTAACTCCTTTGGTTTTAAGAACCTTACTATATACCTTCTATATAACATTAAAAATTTTCCCAATATTGTTTGTGTATTAACTTGTAACACACTTCTTTGCACTTCGTCTCTGGTTCTGCACACCTGTAAACCTATTTTATGAAGAATTACTTCTAATTCACGCACAATTCATTCAATTACTCCATTCGCACCACACAAACTCAGAAAACGAATTATTTGTTTTAATAAACAAATAATTAAAAAAAGATTCCTTTCTGGCCTAATCTTCACTATTAGTGCCCTTTTCCTTTCCTTCCCGTAGGATTACAATTAACCCTATCTAACTAACTCACTCTCTAACTCCTAGCTAGTTAACCCTCTTTTATGCCTTTTAGGCTTAGATTTATACAAAAGGATTCTATAACCAATTCTTGGTTTAGATCCATAACCTTCTCAACAAAATCCTAAAATCTCTTCTTTATCTCTAAGGATCCTCTCTAATCCACAAAATCATCAACTAACTGCTAATCTAAGCTTTTACAATTAATTTCCAAACCTATCAATCCCTATGAACTATCAACTGTTCTAATTCTCTCATGTTCCCCAACATTCGAGAACATTTACAAATATGCCTCATAATACTTAATTAATTCCTATTCTAAATATCTATCATTAAAATGACTCAAAACCTTAACAATTACATTAACTTGATACATAGGAATCCAACTTCCTTGAAAACACAAGACCCCCTATGTCTACTAAAATACAATGAAATTTCTGAGCCAAATGCTCCTGCATCAGACTCCCAAGGTTGAAAACATTCATGATCTCCTATTCATGTGTTCTCATATGTTGATAGAAAACCTCCAGGGTCCCAAATTTTAATTTGTAGCTATCGAAATGCTCTGCACCTTTGCTACTGTTGTATGTCTGCTATCTTCTGTTTCATCTTCCTCTCCTTGTCAACTAGTTTCAAATTCTGATTGGTCACTCTTCCTGTTGTTGTCAATCTCCTCCATCTGGACTACTTCATCATTAATTTCCATAATTCTTCAATTTCTATGTCCAACTCATTTCTTTGTTGGAATTTTTCCTCTTCCTCTCTTACATATCCTTTGCAATCTTCGTCAGGCTCTTTCTTCCCTACTGGTGCTTTCAGCCATTTCTCCAGTAGGTCCAATTCTTTCTCCCATCCACTAATCCTTTGATGAGAGTTTAGTCCTTATTCTTTATTGACTGCCTCAACAGCTTCCCTGGTTATTTCCACTATGCCTATCATCACGATGGAATGGTGATCCTTTACTATGTTTTCAGCTAACATAGTATCTTCTTTAAGTTTGCCTTTAATCTTTTGCCGGTTACCTTCACTTTGTAGTTGATGGATCCTTACTGCCACCCTTACATCCTTACCCTCTTGTTGCTTTTGATCTTCCATCTCATCTCCAAATAACCTCTGTTCAATTTATTCGATCACAACATCACAGTCATTCATTCTATTCACTGTTCCTGCAAATAAACTATTGGTTTGTGAATTAAAAAACTCTTATATCTCCATGTCTTTTAGAGACTCTCTGCTATTGTTAAGTACTGTTGTAACAATTTCTTTTCTATTGCCATTTCCTCCTAGCAACTTTTCCAGCAATTCAATTTCCTCTTTACACTTAGCAAGTGTTTTATCACAATGCTCTTCATTTCCAGCTTCATCCTTTACATGGTCACTATTACTCAATGATTCAATTGGATTGTCTTCCATAGACAATTCTGTCTCATTCATCTTCACAGAAATAAGTTCATGTTCGACACTTATAATCCCTGTATTCCCACAACAATTGTCAGTTTGAAAAATGTAAGGCTCAACAACATCAACTAATGTTTCCCATATTAGCTCTTCAGGCTGAACTTCATCTCCTTCTTCCACAAGGAATTGTCCTTGTTTTGTAACAACTCCAAATATCAATACATCAATCATTTCTTTCTGCTACAACAATTCAATATTTTCCTCATTCAAGAGGCATTCTCCATCATACTCTGCTCTATAATACTTATCTTCTGAGAAGTACTCTTCATCCTCTGTCAGCACATTAGTATGTCGATCCAAGTTCTCCTTTTAACTCTGGTGACTTTTGTCAATTTTTATGACAACTTCATAAGACTTCCAATCTTCTGCAAAACCTACAAACACGCCAAAACTATTTATTCAAAAGTATAAGGCTTTATAGCCTCTTCTGCTACCTTTGTCCACATTTCCTCATGCTGCTTTGAACTATCACAATAGTTCATTGATCTTTCTTCATCTTCACCCAAAACTTCACCCTTTTCTGCTTCACAAATAAAAACTTCCATTTCCAACTCTGCTTCTCTTAGTTTTTCCACCAGCCACTTCACTTGCCTTTGCTGTAGCCTTCTCTATAATTTATGCCACTTCCTTGCCTTTCTCCTCTAGACCCAACCTTGTCTTTAGCTTTCCTCTAGTAGCATCCTTAATACATTGAGTTGTTCTTTTAGCTCTGCAATCTCCTTGTCAAGCTACTCTTGACTCATCCTCTTGTTATTTTCCTTGGCATCCTCCTTCTTCACCTTTCTTCTACTTTGGTCTTCCTCGGAACCTCTGTTACCTCGGTTATGACTATTAATAGTCATCTCCTTCTCTATCTTCACGAGTTCCTAACTCACTTACTATGAGTTGTACTAAAGCCTCTGCAACAACAAGTCCTCCCTGCTGCCACTTACCTCACCAAGATTTCCTCTATACTTGGTCTTTTGGCAAGCACTTGGTTCTCTATCTCTGGAACCTCTTTGAGCACCTCTCTCTACTCCTTCTAGGCTTCAACTCATCTACACCTTTTAAGAACACAATTGTCCTCTTTATCTAATCTTTGTTGGAATTCTTCAAGGTTCTGCCACATTATGCTTTCATTTAGAAACTATTACCAGCTTCGTTCATTCCTTAGCAATTCTACCCACATCCTCTGTGGAATTGCCTTTATGATCTTCCTGTGAGCTGCAAGAATACCTCTGCAGTAACAAGTCTCCTCCTTGTTACATATGCCTCACTAAGCTTCTCTCCTCTAAGCTCAATCTTTTGGCATCTCTCTGGTTTTCTCCTCTAGAACCTATTGAGCACTCCTTGCTCTAGGTTGCTACAATCTTCTCACCTTCTTATGCCACTACCTTCAAGACCTCTCCATGATCTTGTTCTACCATTCACCTGCACTTTGAATGGATTGGCATGATCTTGTTCTACCTTTCACCTACACTTTGAATGGATTGTTCTCTGTTTCCTTTGCATCTACAAATTTTGTTGCACTTTATCTCTGTGTGCCTATTGTTTGTTAGATTTAAAATCTGATTTCCTCTTGCCTGCTTTCATCACCATTCACCTATATACACACCTTCAAAACATAATTTTGTTCTCAATTTTCTCAAAGAAATTTTCACGCATAATTTCTTTGTTCTACTCTGATACCAAATAATGCCAGCCTAAGCTGCAAACACCATAATGGTGCATCCTAAGCCGCATATACCATCATTATGCAAATAAAGTTGCATGTCATCTACATGTGTGTACATGTCCCAGGAATTTCAAATATTCCTTTATCAAGGTAAAACTTCCACAAATCAAGGTTTAAGGCTACTTAATTAACTTCTATGTGGAAACATTTGACTTATTTATCCAAAGTCTAAACCTTGGATAAACCTTTAAGCATAACCGTACACAACCCTTCATTATCCTTTGGTCAACTCTTATTACTCGCGCATATTAACCATACCATGGTCTTGAGACTTCGATTAAACTTGACCTTAACCCATAATACCTTAATCCTACTATTTCTATTATAATAGAAATATTTCATTAACACACTTAAGCCTTACCTTTCCGCCATTCTTCAAATCTTTGCACATATATCAATGCTCACTTTATCGTGTTCAATCCACACCGTTGATCTATCTCATCCGATCCAACGGCTATCGCGTTGTCCGTTGAATAAATAGCCTGGTCAATCTCCACCGTTTATTTCCCCTGCCTCACTCAAACGGTGATAGCGTAATATCGCACAGATTACATGCATGCTCGATATTAGACCGAGAGCACGTGAGAAAGGTGGTTTTCTCTTTCCTCCGTGTGCTACATGTCAACCCATAAGGCTAATCCCATGAACCCATAGAAATACCATTTACCGCTTTGAGGGTGCACGAGATACCACTCACTGTTTCTGTAGACTGCTCTGTTATTCTGCACGTGGTTTTAATCTCTGTTTCCATATTCTTTACTTTATTCTACGCGACTTAATCTTGGCCATCTATCTCCATCATTCTCGTTCGTTGATCTGATTGATCCAACGACTGTGCTTCACTACAACATTCTTTTGTTTCTTACTATGTAATAATCCATTTGTTCGGGTTTTGCCCGTGTATTTGTTTTCACCTTCCGGTCTTCAATTAGTCTGATCTTGATCTCCTCTTTGTTACTTCATTCATTCACCCCTTTACGCTTCCGCTGTGTAACTCCTTTGGTTTTAAGAACCTTACAATATACCTTCTCTATAACATTAAAGTTTTTCCCAATACTGTATGTGTATTAACTCGTAACACACTTCTCTACATTTCGTCTCTAGTTCTGCACACCTACAAACCTATGTTATGCAGAATTACTTCTAATTCATACACAATTCATTCAATTACTCCATTCGCACCACACAAACTCAAAAATCGAGTTATTTGTATTAACAAACAAATAATTACAAAAGGATTCCTTTATGGCCTGATCTTCACTATCAATGGCCTTTTCCTTTCCCGCCCGTAGGCTTACAATTAACCCATACCTAACTAACTCACTTTCTAACTCCTGGCTAGCTAACCATCTTTTATGCCTTTTAGGCTTACATTTATACACAAGGATTCTATAACCAATTCTTGGTTTAGATCCATAACCTTCTCAACAAAATCCTAGAATCTCTTCTTTATCTCTAAGGATTCTCTATAATCCACAAAATCATCAACTAACTCCTAATCTAAGCTTTTACAATTAATTTCTATACCTATCAATCCCTATGAACTCTCAATTGTCCTAATTCTCTCATGTTCCCCAACATTTGAGAACATTTACAAATATGCCTCACAATACTTAATTAATTCCTTTTCTATATATCTCTCATTAAAATTACTCAAAACATTAATAATTACATTAATTTGATACATAGGAATCCAACTTCCTTGAAATCACAAGACCCCCTATGTCTACTAAAATACAATGAAATTGCTGAGCCGAATGCTCCTACATCAGACTCCCAAGGTTGAAAACATTTATGATATCCTGATCATGTGTTCTCATATGTTGATAGAAAACCACCAGGGTCCCAAACTTTAATTTGTAACTGTCCAAACGCTCTGCACCTTTGATGCTACTGTATGTCTGCTATCTTTTGTTTCATCTTCCTCTCCTTATCAACCAGTTTCAAATTCTGATTGATCACTCTTCCTGTTGCTGTCAATCTCCTCCATCTGGACTGCTTCATCATTAATTTCCATAATTATTCAATTTCTATGTCCAACTCATTTCTTTGCTGGAATTTTCCCTCTTCCTCTCTTACATATCCTTTGTAATCTTCATCAGCCTCTTTCTTCCCTACTAGTGCTTTTAGCCATTTCTCTAGTAGCTCTAATTATTTCTCCCATTCACTTATCCTTTGATGATAGTTTAGTCCTTCTTCTTTATTGACAGCCTCAACAGCTTCCCCGGTTATCTCCACTGCACCTATCATCATGATGGAATGATGATCCTTTACTATGTTTTCAGCTAACATAGTCTCTTCTTCAATTTTGCCTTTAATGTTCTGCTGGTTACTTTCACTTTGTAGTTGTTGGACCCTTACTACCACCCTTACATCCTTACCCTTTGGTTGCTTCTGATCTTCCATCTCATCTCCAAATAACCTCTATTCAATTTCTTTGATCACAGCATCACACTCATTCATTCTATTCACTGTTCTTTTAGAGACTCTCTGCTACTATTAAGTACTGCTGTAACCATTTCGTTTCTATTGCCATTTCCTCCTAGAAACTTCTCTAGAAATTCAATTTCCTCTTTACATTTAGCAAGTGTTTTATCACAATGCTCTTCATTTCCAGCTTCATCCTTTACATGGCCACTATTGCTCAATGATTCAATCGGATTGTCTTCCATAGAAAATTATATCTCATTCACCTTCACAGAAATAAGTTCATGTTCAACACTTATAATCCCTATATTCACGCAACAATTGTCAGTTTGAAAAATGTAAGGCTCAACAGCCTCAGCTAATGTTTCACAAATCAGCTATTCAGGCTGAACTACATCTCCTTCTTCCACAAGGAATTGTCCTTGTTTTGTAACAGCTCCAAATATCAATTCATCAATAATTTCTTTCTATTGCAACAGTTCAATATTTTCCTCATTCAAGAGGCATTCTCCATCATACTCTGCTCTATAATACTTATCTTCTGAGAAGTACTCTTCATCCTCTGTCAACACATCAGTATGTTGATCCAAGTTCTCCTCTGAACTCTGGTGACTTTTATCAATTTTTATGACAGCTTCATAAGACTGCCAATCCTCTGCAAAACCTGCAAACACACCCAAACCATTAGATTTAAAAGTATATGGATTTACAACCTCTTATGCTACCTTTGTCAACATTTCCTCATGTTGCTTTGAACTATCACAATATTTCACTGATCTCCATTATTCATCTTCACCCAGAACTTCCCCCTATTTTGATCCTCAAATAGAAACTTCCATTTCCAACTCAACTTCTCTGAGTTTTTCCACCAGCCACTTCACTTGCCTCTGCCGTAGCCTTCTCTATAATTTATGCCACTTGACTGCCCTTTTCCTCAAGTCCCAACCTTGTCTTTGGCTTTCCTGAAGTAGCATCCTTAATACATTGAGTTGTTCTTTTAGCTCTGCAATCTCCTTGTCAAGCTCCTCTTGACTCATCCTCTTACCATTTGCCTTGGCATCCTCCTTCTTTACCTTTATTCTATTGTGGTCTTCCTCAGAACCTCTGTTACCTCCGTTACCTCTGTTATGACTATTAGTAGTCATCTCCTTCCCTATCTTCATGAGTTCCTCACTCATTTACTATGAGCTGTACTAAAGCTTCTGCAAGAATAAGTCATCCCTGCTGCCACTTACCTCACCAAGCTTTCCTCTGTATTTGGTCTTTTGGCAAGCACTTGATTCTCTATCTTTGGAACCTCTTTGATTACTTCTCTCTGCTCCTTCTAGGCTTCAACCCATCTGCGCCTTTTAAGAACACAATTGTCCTCTTTATCCAATCTCTATTGGAATTCTTCAAGGTTCTGCCACATTTTGATTTCATTTAGAAAATCTTACCGACTTCCTTCATTCCTTAGCAATTCTACCACATCCTTTGTGGAATTGCCTTTATGATCTTCCTGTGAGCTGCAAGAATACCTCTACAGTAACAAGTCTCCTCCTTGCTACATATGCCTCACTATGCTTCTCTCCTCTGAGCTCAGTCTTTTGGCATCTCTTTAGTTCTCTCCTCTGGAACCAATTGAACACTCCTTGCTCTAGGTTGCTGCAATCTTATTTCTTATGACACTACCTTCAAGACCTCTGCATGATCTTGTTCTACCATTCACCTGCACTTTGAATGGATTGTTCTCTGTTTTTTTTGCATCAGCAAATTCTGCTGCACTTTATCTCTGTGTGCCTACTGTTTGTCAGATTTAAAATCTCATCTCCTCTTGCCTGCTTTCATAACCATTCACCTATATACACACCTTCAAAACATAATTTCGTTCTCAATTTTCTCAAAGAATTTTTCACGCAGAATTTCTTTACTCTGATCTGATACCAAATAATGCCAACCTAAGTTGCAAATAGCATAATGATGTAGCTTAAGTCGCATATACCCAAATTATGCAAATAAAATTGCATGTCATCTACATGTCCCAAGAATTTCAAATATTCCTTTGTCAAGGTAAAACTTCCACAAATCAAGGTTGAAGGCTAACTTCTATGCGAAAACGTTTGACTTAGTTATCCAAAGTCTAAACCTTGGATAAATCTTTAAGCGGAACCTTACACAACCATTCAATATCCTTTGGTCACTCTTATTACTCGCACATATTAACCATACCATGGTCTTGAGACTTTGGTTAAACTCGACCTTAACGCATAATACCTTAATCCCGCTATTTCTATTATAATTAACATATAATAGAAATATTTCATTAACACACTTAAGCCTTACCTTTTTGCCACTCTTTAAATATTTGCACATATATCGATGCTCACTTTATCGCATTGAATCCACATCGTTGATCTATCTCATCCGATCCAATGGCTGTCGCATTGTTCGCTCACCAAATAGCCTGGTCAATCTCCACTGATTATTTCTCCTGCCTCAATCCAATTGTGATCGTGTAATCTCACTCATATTACATGTACGATCAATATTAGACCGAGAGCATGCGAGAAAAGTGGTTTTCTCTTTCCTCCATGTGCTACGTGTCAACCCATAAGGCTAATCACGTGAACTCATAAAAATACCATTTACTGCTTTGAGGGTGCACGAGATACCACTTACTGTTTTTGTATACTGCTCTGTTATTCTGCACGTGGTTTTAATCTCTGTCGTCCATCTTCTTTACTTTATTCTACGCGACTTAATCCTGGCCATCTATCCCCATCACTTTCGTTCATTGATCTGATTGATCCAACGACTGTGCTTTGCTACAACATTATTTTGTTTCTTACTGTGTAATAGCCCATTTGTTCGGGTTTTCGCCTGTGTATTTGTTTTTTCCTTCCAGTCTTCAATTAGTCTGATCTCGATCTCTGCTCTATTACTTCATTCCTTCACCCCTTTACGCTTCTGCTGCTTAACTCCTTAGGTTTTAAGAACCTTATAGTATACCTTCTTTGTAACATTAAAGTTTTTCCCAATATTGTCTATGTATTAACTCGTAACGCACATCTCTACACTTCGTCTCTGGTTCTACACACCTGCAAACCTATGTTATGCAGAATTACTTCTAATTCACACACAATTCATTCAATTACTCCATTCACACCACACAAACTCAGAAATCGAGTTATCTGTATTAATAAACAAATAATTACAAAAGGATTCCTTTCGGGCCTAATCTTCAGTATCAGTGGCCTTTCCATTTCCTGCCCGTAGGCTTACAATTAACCCTATCTAACTAACTCACTCTCTAACTCTTAGCTAGCTAACCCTCTTTTATGCCTTTTAGGCTTACATTTATACAAAATGATTCCATAACCAATTCTTGGTTTAGATTCATAACCTTCTCGAAAAAATCCTAAAATCTCTTCTTTATCTCTAAGGATCCTCTCTAATCCACAAAATCATCAACTAACTCCTAATCTAAGCTTTTACAATTAATTTCCAGACCTATCAATCCCTATGAATTCTCAATTGTCCTAATTCTCTCATGTTCCCCAACATTCGAGAACATTTACAAATATGGCTCACAATACTTTATTAATTCCTATTCTAAATATCTCTCATTAAAATTACTCAAAACCTTAATAATTACATTAATTTGATACATAGGAATTCAATTTCCTTGAAAACACAAGACCCCCTATGTCTACTAAAATACAATGAAATTGCTGAGCCGAATGCTCCTGCACCATACCTCTTTGTGGACGCCGTTAAATTTCTAAATGAACTATACCCATTGTCTTCTTTGCAACAACTCCCTTGTTTGTGGGTGACCCTCTAGGAATTGCTTCCCTTCTGGCTCAGTTCGAACAATTACCCCCATGCCGAAGAGTGCTTTGCCTCGAAGATTGACTACCTTGACAGGAAAACGAGACTGGTAGGGTTTGCTAGCTGGTAGAAAGATGGAGTGGTTGTGAAAGATCAGAGGAGTGTAAGAATAGGGAAGAACGGATGGGTTATCATAAGGATTATGGGAATGAGTCTCACCATTAGGTGCATTCAAACTTATGATTTGGTAAATAATTTGGCAGATTTGGCATAAGGTCATGACATGACTTTTAAAGTGGTGGCATATGATATTTTGTTAGCCGTCCATTACCTTTAGGTTATAGTGATTGCACTTTAGTACTATATCTTCTTCATCATACATGCTATATAACCTTCCCTAGTGTTAAATTAAAGCAACACGTACATTTAATTTTCTGTTGCTAATCTTATTTGTTGTCCTTTAATCTCTTGCAGGTGCCTTGCTGCCAACTGTCCTTTGATCTAGATCACCAAGCATTCTTGTAGACTTCAAAATTATTAGGTTGCAGAAATTTGTTTAGCTGTGGAAAGTTTTCCAAGCTGTGGAAAGTTGTCCAAGATGCGGAAAGTTGTCCAAGTGGCAAAAAGTTGTCCAAGATGCAGAAAGTTGTTGATTTTGCAGCTTAAGAGAAAAAAAAGGCTTTAGTAGGAGACTTTATTGTTTTTTTTCTTTTTTTTCTTTTGAAAAGAAAATTTGAAGTGCCAACAAATTGGTTTTCACTTTAAATTTTCTATATAAACATGCCAACAACATGTTGGTTTTCATGTTTATACAATTATTATTATTTTTCATATTAGTATATAT
>APFE030865517.1:0-11647 GCA_000404065.3 Pinus taeda | reverse complement strand
TAGGCATACAATAATCTCTATACTTGCCTAAGAAAGCCTCTTTCATTTGTGCCCATGTTGTTATAGAATGCACTCCTAAACTCATGAACCATTTTAATGCTGAGTCTTTTAATGTGGCGGGGAACAATTTCAACTTTTGAGCATCATGCAGATAGTCATATGATCTACATAATACTTCAAATTCGAAGAGAAATGTCTCTGGATATTTGTTTCTTTTCCCATGAAAATTAGGAAGAATCAAGGGTGATATATTTTTCATTGTGAGGGTTGTATCTTCATCAAGAATAGGGAATCCCGAAGGATCTTGATTTCCTCTGCCTCTACCCCCTCCTCTACCTCTACCTCTTCCTCTTCCTCTACCTACAATCCTATCTTCTTCTCCATGGACATTGTGTACTTCTACTTCCGCTTCTTCAGCCATGATAGATTCTTCAGAGCTAAGATAGTGTTCTTCTAATTTTTCTGGTTCCTCTATCAATGGTTGTTCAGAATAAGTTTCCAATTCCTCTTCTTTACTAGGAATTTCTAATTCTTCTCCCAAAATTTGTTCACCAGTGGGGGATAGAAAGATCACTCTTATGGTTGGGGATGTAGGATTTTCTTCAATTACAGCTTCAGTAAAAGAAGTAGGTGAAGTTCTGGATTGAATTTATGATCTTGGGACTTCGGGAAGTCTTCGTCGACCTCTAAATGGAATTCGGGTTTAAGTAGGTGGTGTGGAATCTCGAAATCGTGGTTAAGTGAGTGGATTTGTGGGAATTAAACTTCTTCCTCGTCCTATAAATCTACCCCTAGAGTCTCTATCCCTACGCATGTCATGTTTTAAATTAATGATGTTTTTTTTTTTTGCTTCTAATTGTACTTCCCTAGCAACAACGCCAAAATGTTTGGTCAATTCAATGTCCTTGAATTGGAAATCATAAATTGTCAACCAAGGTGCGTAGACTGATGAAGTACAGGTGCACAATATGTGCTTAGAAGTTATTCATTAGATCGTTATGTATTTGTTAAGATCTAAACTTAAGATGGAGGTGGTGTTTGTCAATTAGATTAGTGTGATAATTATTAGGGATGCTGGTTAAGTTTCCTAGGAATTAATTTCTATTCAATTAGTTTGTAGATGATGTGAGAGTGGTTTTACTTGTATTATATTGTTTTGGGATTTTTGATCTTGAATATTTTTGCAGAAACTTCTAATCCTCTAAGTGCAAAAAAAAACTTATTCTATCAGCTATGAAGGAATACTGTTGAACTCAATTGTTTAGGAGAGGACTTCTCACTTATTCAATTTTTGCTCAAACAAAGTAACCCAAGCACATCTATATTGTGAATTGAACACACTTCAATTATGCCGGATAATAAGAAAAGGAAAGGACCATGCAGTACCAGGTATAAAGAAAATTAGATAACAGTATGAACTAGGTATAAAGCAAATTAAAGTTCTTATGCAGATAACAATTCGCTGGCGAGATCATTATGCAGCATTGTCACACAAAACATATTGAAGAATTAAAGGAAATCAGATTGTAATTGATTAAAACCTTCCAATGTTTGTAGGGGCCCTCCACATAGCAATTCAAAGCTTCAAATCAACACAACACTTGCATAAAAAACCAATTCCATTCACACGGAATTCACAAACTATTCATAATTATATCATTCGGCGCGCACCCAAATAATAGTGCAGCCATTAGTTTTATAGCAGGTCCCTTGGCATAACTGTATGAATATTTCAAGCATAATATCTCTAGCCTATCTAAACTTATATCATTAAACCATCGTTTTGCTATTCTGAAAGCAAAACGATAAGGTTTGAACTGATCTCGGGTTCTGTTCTGTGTTAATTCGACAGTTGACTTGGAGTTTGACTGTGATCTCTTGTGCTTCTTTTAGCAAACAATTTCAAGTGGATAGGAAGGTATCCATGAGGGAGACATCCTCTATCCATCTGCACCTTTCATTGCTGACCTGGAACTCTGGAACCTTGCAAACAATGAAGACAACTATAGAAACCTGGATTAGCTACGGAAACAGAATGATTCAGTAGCGAATTGCAACTTTAACAAAACAATAGGGTATAAAGTTAAATATGAGCAAGAAGACATACTATTTCATACCTTCATAAAAAATTGGTAGATTTGGCTTTATTTAAGTGTTAAATATATAGGAAAAAGAGAGGATCATTAGGAAAAAAGGATGTCATAGTAGGACAATCTTTGGACTTTATATGGCGCTACCGAGCATTGATGTTAAAAACTTGAGGGATAAGCCTATGCACGATTTATGAGTATGATAAACCCCCGTTTAGTTCCGCATGGTGTATTTGCCCTCGTTCTGAGCACAATAAGCCACTCCACGATTGTGAGATGATCTTGATTTACTAGGTCTGGTATTATTTAGTTACAAAGAAAAAGACCGCTAGCTTTCTCTGCGTTTGTTATTATTCAGTTGGGTGCTTCGAACTCTTGGAGAAGATCAATAAATAGACGCTGCTAAGGATTTTGATCTTTCAGTTTAGGTTTTCATTTTAGGTAAGAATCGAACCTGCAACTGGAATTGAAATAATTTTCCTTTTTTGTGAGAAAATTGTTGGCTTTAATAGGAAAACCCTTCGTTCTGTGCATATTTTAGCTAGGTAGGGTGAGTAATATAGAAAAGTCAACATAGAAGGCTGAGTCTCTGAATGTCTTGTTAATCATCTTGTGGTTAATAGACCCACGGAGAAACCATAGTTGTAAAATAGAATGTCACCTAGCACCAATATTACTGGAGAAGATCAAGAAATAAACGTCGCCGAGGATTTTGATATTACGGTTTAGGTTTTCATTTCAGGTAAGAATCAAACCTGCTACTGGAATTGAAATAATATTGAAATAATTTTCCTTTCTATTTATGCAGCTTAACTGATTTGGGATATTTTTAGGTATTGCGGTGAAAACGTCAAACTGATGATTAAACAAACTTTTGAAATTTGAGCTAGGCATCTTGGTGTGGGTTAAACTACCTGCAAAACCCTCTCCTCTTCATTGCCCCTCATTCTCATTTCTCATCCAAACCCTTTTTGAGTGCATTGATGGTAGTGCGAAAATTATATAAATTTTTCTCAAGGAAAGTTCTTTATTTGTTCTCCTAACCCCTTATTCTTGTGCAGTATAATCTAATATTCAATAATGGACAAAATACAACACAAGCTAGTTGAAGTTGGAGAACTTAATTTACACGTTGCAAAGATTAGATCCGGTACTAATTCTCATTTCAAACGAACTACTATCTTCAAGTATTTTCCTTTGTACCACTGAAAAGGCTAGGTGCTTTACAGATACAGTCATAGAGGGGAGATGTTTGTCACAAGTGTGGATCTCCCTGGAATGGTATTTCAATACCTGTATTTTTCAAGTGGGATAGATTCATAACAATATGCCTAGGGTTTAACTTGTATTTTTAATCTTTGTATATATGTTTTTAGTTAGACAGTTAAACTAATTAAACTAATCTTTAAAATTGATTGAAAAAAATCTAACATAATCAGTTTTGTAATTTTTTTTTCTATTATGAATAAAAAAATTAAACCACTTTTGTTGTCAGATTGATCTACAGGTCCGCTTGTGTTATTATTGCATGGATTTCCAGAGATATGGTATTTATGGCATCATTAGATGATAGTGTTGGCAGAGGTAGGGTTTCATGCAATTGCTTCCGACTTTTGAGGCTATGGACTCTCCGATCAGCCATGTGAACTAGATAAACTTGCATATTATGACGTTGTTGAAGGCACAGTTGTCCTGCATGATGCCTTGGGCATTGAGAAAGTAAGTTCTAGATTGGGATTTTTATGAAACCAATGAAGCTCAATTCCTTTGTTTGGGGGAGATGTCCACATATAACAGTCTTGGTTTTTTTTTTTATCTATTGCTTTTGAAAAGAAAGAGAGGATTAAATATTCAAAATTTTGTATGCTACACCATGGATTATAATTTTTTTATTTTTTTTTAATTGACATTGTGCACGTATACCTATATTTTTCAAGTGGGATAGATTCATAACAATATGCCTGGGGTTTAACTTGTATTTTTAATCTTTGTATATATGTTTTTAGTTAGACAGTTAAACTAATTAAACTAATCTTTAAAATTGATTGGAAAAAATCTAACATAATTGGTTTTGTAATTCTTTTCTATTATGAATAACAAGATTAAACCACTTTTGTTGTCAGATTGATCTGCAGGTCCGACTATGTTATTATTGCATGGATTTCCAGAGATATGGTATTTATGGCATCATTAGATGATAGCGTTGGAAGAGGTAGGGTTTCATGCAATTGCTCCCAACTTTTGAGGCTATGGACTCTCCGATAAGTCCTCAGAAATAGAGAAACCTGCATATTATGACGTTGTTGAAGACACAGTTGTCCTGCATGATGCCTTGGGCATTGAGAAAGTAAGTTCTAGATTGGATTTTTGATGAAACTAGTGAAGCTCAATTCCTTTGTTTGGGGGATATGTCCACATATAACAGTATTGGTTTTTTTTTTAAGCTATGCTTTTGAAAAGAAAGTGAGGATTAAATATTCAAAAATTTGTCTACTACGGCATGGATTAGAATTAATCTTTTATTATTTAAACTCACATTGTGCACGTATAATTGTATTTTTCAAGTGGGATAGATTCGTAACAATATGCCTGAGGTTTAACTTGTATTTTTAATCTTTGTATATGTGTTTTTAGTTAGACAGTTAAACTAATTAAATTAATCTTTAAAATTGATTGAAAGAAATCTAACATAATGGGCTTTGTAAATTTTTTCTATTATGAATAACAACATTAAACCACTTTTGTTGTTAGATTGATTTGCAGGTCTGACTGTGTTATTATTGCATGGATTTCCAGAGATATGGTATTTATGGCATCATCAGATGATAGTGTTGGCAGAGGCGGGGTTTCATGCAATTGCTCCCGACTTTTGAGGCTATGGACTCTCCAATCAGTCCTCTGAACTAGAGAAACCTGCATATTATGACGTTGTTGAAGACACGATTGTCCTGCATGATGCCTTGGGCTCAATTCCCCTGTTTAGAGGAGACATCCACATATAACAGTATTGGTTTTTTTTTAATCTATTTCTTTTGAAAAGAAAGTGAGGATTAAATATTCAAAATTTTGTCTACTATAACATGGATTAGAATTAATCTTTTTTGTTTACTGACATTGTCCACGTTGAGTGTTTTCTAGTTTTTAAATATAAAAGCTATGTTGGTTTAATATTGGTAGATGGCTTGCTCTATTAATTGAGGTTAAGTTAAAGTGGCTTAGTGGTTATGCGGGTTTAGAATTTTAGATGATTTTCTCATATATTTTCAATGTATTCCAACACTATTTTATATAGATATATCACTATCTTTAATATTTTAAATAATTAGTTTTCATTTTAGTATTTTTAGCTTAGTGTCAACAAGGATCACGGATGATGGATTATCACATCTTAAGTCTTGCAGTATGTTACTGTCATTGAAAATTTATCATTGCCAAAGGATTCAAGGTCATGGTTTTAGGTATAATAGCAATATCATGCAAGCAGATTCGGTCCATGGTCATGAGTCATCGTTTTGAGGGCACACCAATATTAGAAGAGATGAGAAAATAATGTTGCCTTGTAGGATTACAAGATAATGGAGAACCTATATAAAAATCATAGTCACGAGCCATGTTTTCAATGGCACACTAGAATGAAAATAATGGGAAAATTGTTGTTGATGTGTACAATGGAAAGATAATGATTTACAGGTAATTCCACAATAGTAATGATATGCATTTGATGTAACAATAGGTAAGAAAGATGCAAAGAGAGTAATAAGTAAGTATTTCTTATTATCGGAAAATAGTCTTTTTGAAAACAATGATTCATGTCCTATTCAGAATGAATGTCATAGCTTCGGTTTTATATCAATATATATTTGTTGTAGATGAAAGGATGAAGATATAACATGTAGTAATTATGTTAACGACTCCTATATCCATGCTCAATATCCTTACATTTCATAGTCCTATAGCTTATGTTTCTGTATTCCATCTACTCACCTATGTTTCTCTATTCCATTTACCCACCTTTTCTTTGGTGCCAAAAAAATATTTATCATAGATTTGCAACATAAATATAGTTCTCAGAACCATTGAATACTTTACTTGTAGGATTCTTTTGGAGAAGTAAAAACTTGGTGGCAAAGCTTCTCTCTGCTAGGGAATGAATAAGTGGAGCTTTATCTCGTTATTTCTCATAGTTCTGCAGCATATAAGCAAACAATGTTAAATTCTAAAACTTCCATATATGAGGCAAAAATGTTTAATTTGCTTTCCTCATTGTATCAGAAATTATTTGGTTTTCATCTCCTATAATAGAATACATATCAAATTTTCTTAGTTCCTTCTGATAGGTTGAAGCAATGTATATAATGTTCATACTGCAACATATGTGCATAATATTATATCTGCAAAGATTGAAATAACTTCTTACCAGGTGCTTTTTGACTAGGGTTTATCGATCGTGCAATTAATGGGCTCTGCTTGCCTTCAGAGATGCTAGCATAATGGGATATGATTTCATGGTGCCTCGTGCAAATTGAACCATTGGCAACCATTAATTGTAAACTGAGGATAGTCAATTTAATTTCTCTTATAATTAGACAGATTCAATTTAATTCATCTTCTAAGAGAGAAGTAATCCAGTTGTTAATTTTTCAGATTTTATTATGCAGCATGCTAAATTACATATTATTAGCAATCGTTGGGGATATTTTTGTGACATTTGTACTATATCCAGTATCAACATTTTGTTCTTCATGATATAGAAAATCTTGTCAATGCTAAACATATTCATTTTCAGCTTATTTGTATGGCTAGAACATTTGTATTTATAATAACTTGCATTGATTTGTGCAC
Organism: Pinus taeda; assembly: GCA_000404065.3. Classification (NCBI taxonomy): domain Eukaryota; kingdom Viridiplantae; phylum Streptophyta; class Pinopsida; order Pinales; family Pinaceae; genus Pinus; species Pinus taeda. Next base: position 4,715 of record APFE030865517.1, on the reverse strand, counting down.
CCTCTCTTAGCAAACATGTATAATGTTGGCATCAAATTTGATTAGTCTTATTTTTCTTGTAAGGGCTCATGTATTAGAAAATATTTGGGTTTCATCTCCTATAATATAATACACATTAAATTTTCTTAGTCCCCTGTGGTAGGTTGAGGCAATGTATATAATGTGGATAATGTCACGTTGCTCCAATACCTTTTCAACAGGATAGTCTTCAGATGAAATTGTCATATTTGGCTTTGGGATATTACTGTTGGAACTCAATACAGATCAAAGGGCTTTAGATTTTGGTCAGGTGGTAAAGCAAAAAGTTGTAACTTTGAAGTAACTTTGAAGTAAAGACATAGTAACTTTCTAGTTGCAGAGAGCACTAGTTGCCTTTGGAACCTTCAGCACATAAGGACGACCAGGAAGAGCATCTGGCTTCTGCCATCCCAATCCAAATCTAAATCCCACAACTTCCATGTAAAAACAACACCAATAAAGACTGCCAACAAACTTGTAAGACAATAAAATTCCAAAAAGACAAAAAAAGGAATTTCTGATGCATAATCTGGTATGCAAAGGATGCCAAATTTATAGAACTTCGTTATTATAAAATACTACAATAAGCTAAAATAATTAATTTTACTTTAGAAGTCCTATTACAGCGGATCTCACATTGCAGAAGGCATTATTTTGAATAAGAGTGCAACTAGCACATAACATGGCAAATTGAATTAAAATTATGTACTACATCATTGTCGTTATTGTATCGTGTAGCGCTGCTAGTTTTGTTAGAATCTTCCACAATACCTAGTTTCATCTATTTCAGGTTAAAGTCATGTAGATGATTCTAATCTTAAATTCCCTCTCTATTGTTGGTTGATAAAGATTTGTAGTTGGTTGTAGTGAATTTGAGTGAGTTTGAAAATTTGACCTTTCGTCCGTCAATCAAATTCTAGAATATTTCAAAAGTAAACAATCAAGATAAGGAGGGATAATTTTACATAAATAATATTCATTTTGAGTTTATAATATTCAATGAATATCTTAAGTCAGTTCATGGAGACTCAGTGGGCTGGTAAATGAGTCTTCTGCTATTTGAGCGGTACTAGAGGTTGTAGTTTTGGATATCTGAATTAAGACGATGTCTTCCTGGGCTTAAGATTTTGGTTAGGCTGTAAAGCATAAAGTTGTACTGCTTGATTGGGCGAGTATATGCTCAGTTGGAAGAAGCTTGAATGGTTACATTCAGTGGCAACCTTGAAGTTCAATGAGACAACTTTTTTTGTAAGTGGGAAAGCTCACCTCTTGACTTGTTTTCTTGTGTCCTTGTTTGGCAGGTGAAAAGTTTATGACTTACGGTAAACCTTCTATGTTGTCTTATATGTCATGACATTTCTCGAATTTATGACTTACGGTGTATCCTTTGCAACATATGGTGCAATTGCTAGTTTACGTGATCTTCAACACTTTAACTAATATGAGTAAAAATGTAAATGTGCACACTTAGTAGAACTTAATTTACAAAGAGACATGATTTAATTTAATAGATATGTCTCTTAGGTATCTTGGTATAAAATACACATGAAGTTTTTCATTTTACAAACACACTTATCACTCATATCTCTCTCTCTCTCTCTCACACACACATTGTGATATCTACTTTCTTTTCATGGTTATTAATTGAAATTTTGAAGTGTGATTTCTTGATGAAGATAAAAGAACTATAATGTATATTCACAAGTAATTACCATAGTTCCAAAATAAAGTACTTGTATCAGTTGTATTGAAAAAATAACATGGTATGAGAGCTTTGGTAAAGGAAAGAGAACAAAGATCACTCCTTGAAAAACCCTACCTTGAGATCACCTTGAAGAAACTCTAAATCTATATTCAAGTTGCATCCATGGCCTCTACTATGAAAAAATAGAACAAGTTAGAGGGGGCCACTAACTTTAGGGCTTGGAAGACAAAAATTGACCTAATTCTTGCAAAATAAGATCTTTTGGAAATTGTCCAATGCAAATTGATTGTGTTATGAATATAATTTATATAAAAATCATATCAATAATAATAATAATAATGATTATAATAATAATTAATTAAATCATAATTAGTAACGAAGAGGCATGTCTAAGGGAAAATGACTGTTCATGAAGAGGTACCTTCCTAGGTATATAAGTTGGCCCTCATTTGTAAACACACCATATCTCATATCACTTGTATTAAAACATTATTTATATAAATATATTATTCGTCCCATGATGGACATTCTTATATTCCAGATATTCTGAATATTTCATTGTGTATACGAACCATGTTCGTTACATTGGTAACAAAGCCAGATAGATTTGGCCTTTGGCCATCAACTTTTCATTGTTTCCATTACATTTGAGGCTTTTAGCCACAAAAAAAGTTTATTTGGAGGTTCTACATTTTGGGGCTAGGCCTTTGGCCATTAAAAAAGAAAAAGAAAAAATATTATATTATCTATATATATTAAAAAAAGAATATTTATCATTTTATCTTTAAAACGGTGGAGAAATAAGAGCATAAAAAAGGTCAAAAATATATGTATGAGAAAAAGAGCATATATATATTTAAAAGGAAGAAAAACTAAAAGGGTTATGAAAAAAATTGTAGTCAATGATTGTCGCAGTTGCATAAACACCCCCACCATTAGTTGGACAGCATAGCGACTGCCATAATCCATTACAACCGCATGGACATCATCACACGCTGTAACGCCTTCTCCCACATTTACCCACCTTTACAAGCTCTCTGGGATAAACATGAGTTGAGTGTCACTATGATATGACTTGGCCTTCAAGTTCCAAATATGGAAGTGGGGCGGTGTTGTAGTGGCTGCAACACCCTCCAAATTTTGGCCTTCACTCAATTTTGGAGCCTACTGTGGATCCTGTGATCGTTCCTTCCTTAGTCACTTATTGGTAAGCTGATGATTTCAAGCTTCCTTCTTCGATCTCAAGAGTTGTTCATGCTTTTATCTTTATATAGCAAGTGTCATCTTCGGGCATGGGAGTTATCGCTTGTCATGTAAAGGGAAGTTTTGGTTTGCTTCAAGGAACATTTTTTGTGAAAATGAGTTGTTCCCATCATATAGACATGCTTCACACTCATTTCCAAAGTTTCACGCACTATTCAACAAGTGTCATCATTAGCCTCACAAAGTCTATAATCGGAGCCACACATGTCCTAAGCTTCCATGAAGGTTATTGCATTAAGTGAAGTATGTTTTCATATGTTCTGGATGATCTATGTTGTATCACTAAGTGTCCAAGTGTGTGGTCATAGCCAAGTTCTATCACTGTTCACATCAATTCCATTGATCCCACACTCAGCCAAATTCCTAAGGATTCCTAACAACCTAGTCTCATCCAACCCTCCTAAACTACACACTTCACATCTGCAACCCTCAAGATTTTTCTTTGTCTGTTGGAACCGCATAACGCGTAGAAAGCCCAGAATCCCTTCACATCCAAAACTACACAAAGGCTACCTCTAGTGACCTTCCCTCAGCCGTAGTTCACTGCCTTCAAGAATTGCGCATATTTGTCCTCCAAGTCTCGTTTCTACCCTGTCCTCCTTGCCTCTGAAAACTACATAAATTTGTCCTCCAAGGCCGCATCCCACAAGAACCACTTCCTGCTTGAATTGCACAATATTGTCCCTCAGTGGGCACTGTGCAAAATTTTCCCTCAATGGATACTGTGCAATATTATCCCTCAGTCCAAGCCAGTCACTGAGCCTTCTTCCCCCTAACCTTATACTAGCTTCGGCTCAGTCAGTGGATTATCATGCAACATTTTAGACTAGGGGTTTATCAGACTGATGTCGTCTTGTCAAGAGTAGATTATGTTAGAAAATTAAATATTACAGAGCAATGGAACACATAGAATATTGCATAAATATAAACACAGAAAACACATAAAACCAGAGAGACACATATATACGTGGTTCACCTAGTTTGTGCTACGTCCACCTTGAACAGCCAGTCCTTCCTTTCTATTATCCAGCAAAATGAAGAGACACAACCTACATCAGATCCGATGTAATATCCTCTGTTTTCTCTCACAGTCTCACCTCTCTATTTCTCGCTCAGGGAATACACATCTATTACACAGCCTCAATACAATGCCCTCATACAAAGATAGGGGTTTCCTTCTAGGGCAAAAAACCATAAACTAAACATAAGTTATATTGTCAGATCATCTGCCTAATGAATGGCCCATATTGACTGGAAATTTCTATACTTTTACAAGGCAATTTGACATCTGTTTTTAGCTTCGGGGGCAGCGGGGACCGCTGGCCCCCGAACCACCTCAGTCGGGGGGGATCGGCCCCCCCGAACCCCCGCAGGGGGGACAAGTCCCCCCAGCACCCCCCCGCATGGAGGGGTGTACAAACTTCCTAGGGTATACATCCGGCTGAAACAAATACTTCTAAATAATCATGCTCTACACCCAACAATCTCCCACTTGGATAATGATTGTAGTAACTCCACCGCTGCTTCATTTGTTGGACAATGACTCCTCTTTGAACCTGGCTATTTCTCATCTTCATCGTCATCCTTGAATACCAATTGAAGCTGAGCATATTCTCAATTTCTACCTGGTTACAACTTTTGTTAGCATATCTGCAGGATTCTAGCTAGTGTGTATCTTTTCCAGCTTCAACTCTCCATCTTCCAACACTAATCGTATGAAATGGTACTT
>APFE030865494.1:102301-114903 GCA_000404065.3 Pinus taeda | reverse complement strand
TTGGTGTTTCATCTTCTAGGGTTAGGTTTTGGGATGTGAAGGGTTTTTCATTGTTTCTCAACAATAAATAGGCCTCCAAGCCTCATTGTTACACAGTTCAGAGGCATGTAGTCACCACATCTCCTCTCAGAGATAAGCTACCATCGCCCTAGCTGGTTTATTTCCATTTCTGGTTGTAAGCATATTTCGGTATTTTCCATTAATGAAATGAAGCATTGTTTCTACTGCATCTTTGTGTATATGGTTATCTTTGTATTTTGTTGCATTCCTGTTTAAATCTAGATCATTCTTTGTTACTATGTTTCTACAGGTACTCTCCAAGCGGGATAAGTACGGGGAGGATCTGCAAGCTCTGTCAGGGGGGAGAAAGATCGAGCAAGGGATTAAGTGGAAGTTTTAGGTTGGTTCCTTTGTCTTCCTCTTATCTATCATACATAGAAGAAATCATAAATTGCTTTGAACTATTGTTTCTAGGGTAGTTTCCAAACCTAGAGGGCTAGTCAATCAAAAAGACACTATTTTTCCTAGAAACAAAATGGCGACTCCATTGGGGAGATTTTAGATGTTTGTTGGTTATTATTGTTTGTTTCATAAACTATAGATAGAGCCTGAAGTCATCCAGGTAGCCCTTGAACTGCTCTTGCTCTGCAATTGCATAGTAGATGAATGCTGCTTCAGTTAATCTCTGGTTTAGTTTAAGAAAATAAACTTTTGACTTACAAGCATGCTAGATGCCCTTTTGGTAGCTCAGGAACCTCTCAAGACTTGCCTCTGTACTTTGCTCTTTACTGTCCATCATAGCTCAACTTAACTCACTAAAAACAGCTGCACATCTGAGCCAAAAACCACTTTAGTTGTGCTCCTTGGCCCATCTCACTATTTGTCACTGTAAACTAGTATGTACCGCACCTCTTGAATGTAAAAAGTGCGATGCATCCTTGTTTTTGTGAAGCCCAGGTGCGATGCCTGATTGAACCTATTTCCATTCTAGAAATTTGGGGTTTTTGTCCTTGTTTTCAGTTTCATTTAGTTGTTTTGCTACTTATGAACAATGCCTCCTTACTGAAGCCTCCTTGCATCACAATGATCAGCCTCCATTTGGTTAGGTTTAGTAAATGTTTTTATGTATTTTTCCATCATTTACAATCCTTTGTCGAAAAGTTGCTTAAATCGATCTGTCGCTTTGGTACAAAAAGTGTCGTAACTGTTGTTTTGTGTCAAAAAGAGAAGTGTCATGGATTCTTCCTTCCCTGGATAGTTGATTGAAATTTTTCGTCATGTATTTGGTTAGATTTGTTTTTATTCAAAGTGTCGAAAACATTTTTTATTCAAAATTGAAAAGTTTCGTTTAGATTTCCTTTCTCTTTTGAAAAAGAAATTGTCAAAAATGTCGCTTTGAGTAAAATATTTCAGATCTTTGCTACATTCAGTTTTCCTTTTTGGCATTTTTCACATTAAGGGGAACGAAAAAAAATACATGCATTTGCATTTGCATTTAGTTTGTGCATGAAAATTGATTTAGGAAAATGCACTAGTGTGTGCTATTTGCTCTTTGTTTGAAGGAATTGTAATCTTCTTTCCCTAGTAGCTAGGATTTTCATTGCTCAAATTAAACAAAGATTGTTTATCATTGTAGATTACATTTTAGGAATTTCAAATCAACATCATGCGGTGAACCTTTGAAAGGAAAACTTTAAACAAGATCAACTCAATTTCAATGAACCTAACAATGCTTTTGAACTTAACGCAACACATCTAGAGGTCTAGGCTAGAGATGTGTTCTAGCGTCGTAAAAACTAGTAACTATCATTTTCATCGAAGGTTGGGTGATTCCTCCTCCTTGATACCAAAAGTGCTAGTACGGACTTGTGTTCCCCGTACCATCGCGTATATATTGGGAGACCATAATATGCTTATATCCTTTATCCATAGTAAGCCGAGTATGTCGCCTTATTGATCGCAATGCACTGATCACAACATTCGAGAAGATTGACTACTGTACATAAGTCCTTGGTAATTTCTCTTTAATTTATCGCCAAGGTATATATTACAGTTTTGCGATTTGTTTGGTAATCCCTCTGTCTATATTTTCCCAAGTAGTCACTTTCATTCCTTTTCGACTCTTTAAAAGAAAAGGTCCATCTGAGCACTTGTCACTTCAGGCTCATTAAAAATCGAAGGGGACTAGAGTCATCTTTAGCTTTTTCTTGACTCTCAAAAACTGAAAAAGCATAGTTGTGTCAAAGCATCATTAAAATTAATTGAATTCAGAATAACATCTTTGTTCCTTAGTTGATCTTAGGTTGAAACATATGGCATCGAATCCAGAGTCCACTGATCAAGGAATCCCTTTAGAGGGGAATCCTATTCCTTTTTCCTCTTGGAGAAATATCGGTGTTCCTTATATGGCTACATTGTCCCTTCCGGGAATTACCATTGGCCTGCCAGTATGGTTGTTTTCAACCTCTATGGTTCAAAATGCCGTGATTCCTCCAACTAGACAAAATCAACCTCCATTTGATCCTAAAGTTGACCCTTTTCCTTCTTCCTCATTTGTTTCTTCCTCCCCTTCTTCCTCTTCGCTTGGTGAAAGTATTGGTACTAGAAATCAGGTGGCTAAGAAGAAGAGGAAAGGGAAGAAGAAGAAGAAGAAACCAATTCAGCAAGGGGGCAACCAAGAAACCATTTCTCTAAATGCAACATTTGATGAAAATCCATCCGTTAAGCCTCACAAAGTCAAATGTCCATGCATAATTTGTGCGGGAGGCCATTTTCATCAAAATTGTCCTTATTTTCCTCAGATCTTGAAAGAATGGTCTTCCCGTTCACACCATCCTATGTCATCAACCTCTGGAGATCATGTTGGTAACACACCATCAACTAGTGATAGTAAAGTTCATGGACAGAAGGGAAAGGTCAGGATTCCATGTAGGTTATATGAAGGTAACCATTCCTTTCACCTTTGTCCCTTTTTGGATGAAGCCAAAAGTGTGTTGGATAACCATCATGCTTCACCACAACGACTCATCTAGTTCCAGGGAACTATCCCTAAATCCTTCACTAGTTGATGAACCGACTGACCAAAATCAACCGTCGGTCAAAACCACTCTCTATGAAAGTGAATCCTATGAGTCTATACCCGACCAAAATCAACAGGTCGAGGTAACAGTTGACCGGATGTCACCTTCAGCTGATCATACCTTTCCCAAAGAGAGTGAAAATGATACCACTCAAGTTCTTTTTGTTACCTCAGATTCAAATGAGCTTGGGGGTAGTCCACCTATTCCATCAAGGCAAGAGCAAAATCCTCTAGTTCTCATAACTCAAGGGGTTAATTCTCCCATTTCTAAAGTACCCCCTCCAAGTAGTCTAGTCACTTCCTTTGATTGGAATTGACTGGAAAGATCCTTCCTTCCTTCCTATGTGCCTTTCCAAATCATATTACAAGTCTGTAAAATGATTGTACTTGGCACTATTATAGACGAAGGTGCACCAGTGAGTATCCTTTCCTTAACTGCTTGGCAAGCGATTGGTTTTCCACCACTTGTGCCTGTTATATAGAATATGTTGGGCTTTAATAGAGGAACCAATCAACCATTAGGAATCCTCCCTCAGTTACCTATTACTTTGGGAGGGAAAACCATTTATCTGAATGTGATGGTAGTCCCAGGACCTTTAGATTACAATTTTCTTCTTGGGCATGAATATGTTTATCACATGGGAGCTATTGTTTCAACACTATTTTGAGTGATTTGTTTCCCGCATGAAGGCAGGATTGTCACCATTGATCAGCTTTCATTTCCCTGTCCAAATATAGCTCCTAGTCAACCATCATCCTTAAATGGTCCATTTATACCAATGGTATCATCCCTACCATGGGTTAATTATGTGGCAACCTGTTCCATACCTACATCGACTGACGATCAATTCAGTGATGTTGTACACCATGTACTGGGGGCATTGGAACCAAATTTCTCCTTCAAGACCTCTTACGAGTTGTGATCAGGGAGTCCGAGGATAGTTTGTTGTCTTGTGTCAACCTCATTAAAAAATGAAACAACTCCTTTGAGGATAGTTCCTTATCTTGTGTCAACCTCGTTAAATAATGAAACCAAGGGTCCGAGGATAATTCCTAGTCTTGTGTCAACCTCGTTAAAAAATGAAACAAAGAGCTGAGGAAAGTTCATTATCTTGTGTCAACCTCGTTAAAAAATGAAACCAAGGGTCCGAGGACAATTCGTTATCTTGTGTCAACCTCATTAAAAAATGAAACCAAGGGTCCGAGAATAGTTTGTTGTCTTGTGTCAACCTCGTTAAAAAATGAAACCAAGGATGTGAGCATAATTCTTTGTCTTGTGTCAAGCTCATTCAAAAATGAAACAAGGTCCCAAGTTCAAATTCGAGTCTCTGATTAGATCTCGTAAAATTCCAGTCGAGTCTTTCACTTGATCTCGTAAAAGAACCTTCATTCCATCCACCTGATAACCATGAGTAGTCTAGTGAATGTAATGAAGCTTAGGGGGCATGCACCCTTGTCTATTCTACGGATGAACCTAGTTGAAAAGATAAGTTTCCCTGTAGGTTATGTGATTGGTCTAACACACCATTCACCTTTGTCTATCCTGGACGAAGCCAAGGAAGTGTTTGCTCTTCTAGACGAAACCATCCTTCCTAACCAAAGTAGTTTCCATATGGTTACAGGAGACTCTCCTTTTCATCATGTTGGGGGCATGCAAACCTTTTTTTTTCCCATTTTCAATTTTTAGTTTTGTCATTTCAATCTTGCGTAAAAATGAAACCAAAACTGAGCAAAGTTTCCCCACGGTTCAAGCTTGTTAAAAAATGAACCCACCTGGAGTAATTAACCTTTGTTATTGTCGTTCTATTAGCCTTTTGAACCTTGGTTATGTACCTCCCATCACCTCCATTCTTTTGGCTGATCATATGCTTCCACTTGGTTGTTTACCCTTTTTGAGGAACAACTACAATGAGTGGTCTTATTAGCCAACCTCCTCACAGAAACCACCATGTTTTGTGAAGTTCCAAGCTTACCAGGTACCAGTTGCTACCCTAGGCACCACTTGTTCCTCAAAATCAAGTCTCCTTTAAACCCTTTTCAAACTCATTAAATATGAAAATATTGTCGAGCACCGTCCATTCCATCTCGTTAAAGTGATTGGAAATGTCATCCCTCCTACATATTTTAATATTTTTCAGACTTGAGGGATTATCTCACAAAAAATATTGAGCGCTTGTCTTTTTCGGCTCGTTAAAGCAATCAGAAAAGTCATCCCTTTTGTATTATTTTATCCTTTTTTGAACTTAAGGGATTATTCTACAAAAAAGAACTTCTGGAGTTTTCTTTTCGTCCTTTTTCAAACTCTCTAAACATGAAAAGAACTGAGTTATCCTTGTCATTAAACTTGTTAAAACAATAACGACAAAATTGTCCACTCTATACAAGATTGAGTTTCACTATCGCTAGACTCGTTAAAACATAGCGACAGGTTTTCTCGAAGGGCAAATTATAGAACAAGAATATGTTATCCTCCTCAAGCTTGACAAAAATAAAGAGGTACTGGTCAACAATGATTGGGGAAAAAGGGAAAAAACTTGAAGAAACTTATGGTAGCAGGTCACTCTTGAACATGACACTTTCGCTCCATCACCATTATTGAGTCAGGTTGGGTTATTCCATTCACCAGTCATCTCACCATTGGTCTTTTACACCATCCATATTTTGGGGTTAACGCTACCAATCCATCTCAGTGTCGTTGTCATGTTCAAGAGAAGTCATTCAGTTGAGAAACCACAATCCAGTTAATGCCTCATGCACTGCAATACCTCCAACCTTCATTTTTTCATGACCGCCATTCCTAAACCTTGTGTCATCAGATCATTTTCACCTCTAGAAATCATTTGCTTCCTTTCATGTCGTAGATATGGGATACATCAAGGCCCTCATACAATGAGTCACTTCTTGTTGACATCAACTCATAATCCAAGAAGTTGACTTAGAAACACCCCTTTCAGTGCTTTGAAGCTTGCATGCCTCAATGGCAAGTTTCTCACTGCCGGCAATAGGTTGACATCAATGGCCTTTGACTGAAATATTTTGCATGGTGTTCGACATCGGATCATATATTCACACCACGTTAATTGTACTGTGGTACCTTGAGGGTCATTATCATTATTAGTTATTCCTCTCGCGCCTATTAATAGCTCACATTTTTCGCTGGTAATCATGCAATGTCTTTCCATGTTCGACTTTAGAACATCTCTTCACATGGATTGACTTGTAAATTGAGTGAAGATTGAATGAGTTTGAAGACCCCAAATCTAGTTTCATCCATCTGGGCTGCAATATATTTAGGGATATAAAAACATAAAATGTACAAAGGCGCTACATAGATGGTCATCTGAACCAAGGATGATGACTGTACATATGAAGAATCACTAGTTTGCATCTGCAGATGACTATCTGTTCTATGTACATGAAATGAATTTATAAAGCTAAGCATGGGAATGCCCGCCTAATCTAGATCACGAAAATTATATTATGATGATGTATTGTAACTTATGCAGGTCACCTTCCAGTTCGAAAGCTTGGATCCTCATGATAAGGCATTTCACCCGACATCAATATTTATGACTTCATGCTTTAGGGGGCAACTATTATAGACATATTTGGGCACTTTAACCCCAATCTTATATGTCAATAAACTAGGGCTCTTCAACCCATAAAAGAGTTGTTTTATACCCTAAAATAACATGGTCATTTGATTACATCATTCCCCAGAAGTTCCACCTAAAGAAAACATCCAGAAATGGCCTAAACTGAACCATATTGACTGCTCCATTGTCAAGGTGTGACGCATATTGAGAATTACACTAGCCAGGTGCGATGCATACTATTTGGGCCTTCTATAGGGTCCAAGATAGTTTGCTAGGTGGTTGCTCATGGAATCTTCTAGAAACTTCTCCTATGACACTTGCCTCTCTGATTTCGCCCAGGGATGAGTAAGAGATCCAAGAAATCTCCAAGTGGAACCAATTGTAATGAGTGGAATGACACTAATAAAAACCCCAGAGATGACTCACACCCTTGCACACATCTATAAATGGATCCCTCATCTAAGAGATTCAAGACGCTGGAATATTGTGAATTGCAAGGAAGTGTTGATAGTTTGTAATTGAGGAAAAGAGCATTGTATTGTTGGTGTGATCTTGGTATTTCATGAGGTGCAGAGGGATTGATGCTGGGAGGATGATGCTATATCAGACAACTGGGTTGTGATTCTCCCTTCTATTTAATAAAGTTCTTCAATTTTTTTTCCATATAATTGTGCAATTGTGAAGGTTATCATTTGTGAATGCTATTGTATGTTCATTATATATCTGATTATGTAATGCTTATGATATAATAGATCAAGATGCTTTGATGGTTCCTTGTTACTGTGTTTCTATAGGTACTCTCCAAGTGGGATAAGTACGGGGAAGAATTGCAAGCTCTGTCAAGGGGGAGAAAGATCGAGCAAGGGATTAAGTAGAAGTTTCAGGTTGGTTCCTTTGTCTTTCTCTTATCTATCATACATAGAAGAAATTGTGAATTTCTTTGAACTGTTGTTTCTAGGGTAGCTACCAAACCTAGAGGGCTAGTCAATTAAAAAGACACTAGTTTTCCTAGAAACAAAAGGACATCATTCTAGTGGTCCTCAGTGATGGGGACTTAGACCAAATTGGGGACAACATTCAGGAGGCACCAGTAGAATCATGGAGCAAGCTAGAGGATCATTACACCACACTTATAACAAGTGTCAAGGAGAAAATTGTAGAACTAAATATTTTGGCATAGACAGTTAGACAACCAATGCAAGTGGAGGAGAAGTTTGGAGAGGAAATACTAGTAGAGCCTACACTTGCAACGTGGGTAGCACCGATACCTCTTGGAGCCCTTTAGTTTGACTTCGTCGAGGTACAACAACAGGCCAAAGAGTGGAGGTATGTGAATATGAACATCCCAACAATACCACTTCAGAGGTTACACAAGCTACATTTATAGATCATAGATAAGTTGAAGCTACATGGAAAATACACTTCATAGTTAAACATTCAGGTAGAGAGAGAGCGAGCTTCACTGCAGCAGAAGCTCAACCAGGTGATCCAAGAGAGAGATTAGGTAGTACAACAACAACAGAAGCTAAAGGAGGTGGTCGAAGCAACATGCCATGAGATTCCAGACATTGATGTTCGAGAAGAGGAACCAATGGAGGACGAGGTCATGAAGCACGACCTTGTAGTAAAAGGATACAAGGATAAAATCAAAGACATACAATTTACATATGAGTTGAACTTTACCGAGCTATACATGAAGCTACAACCAACCACACCACAAGAAGTGTGAGAGCAGAGGGAGGCCGGTTTGAAGGATATAATGGCTGACATCTCTGCCACAATGGAAGATTGTGGGAAGCTATTAGATGAGAGCTTATAGATTTGGACTTCACTATAGGAAGATCCAAATGCATTGAAGCTACATGAGGATGTTTAGCAGAAGTAGTAGTAGTTGGAGGAGATTCAGGAAACTATGAGAACCTTACTAATCTCACAAAATCTTGCAAAGGTCAATCAGGGAAATTCCCTCTCGAAGAAGATAGAGGAGTTGAGTAAGGAAAAAAAACCTCTGATGGATAGAACTCAACCATGGTAGGATGAGGCTCTCCAACTATCCCAAGCAGTGGAAGAGGAGCTTCAAAAGATTTGTTATGAAACCAGCTCACAAAAAGATAGAAAATATAGATGAACGCCTTAGAAATAAGCCTCTTCGAGGGGGAAACCTCTTTTACATTACACAAATGAACAATTCTTGGACGATTCAAATGAAAAAACCTCATTTCTATATATAGGAGTCTAAAGGGTCACAATATAACCAAGTTGAACTAAAAATAATAATATAAAGGTACAAAAATAACAATAGAGGGATTCTATGGGCCACAACAATAACAATATGGAGACAATAGGGGTACAACAATATTAATAAGGGATAAAACTACAATATTAATGGGGGAATCACTAGTATTATAGGGACCTAACATGCCCCTCTCCTTCAAAAAAGTGTTGTCCTCAATGCTTGAGTAGTTATGGATGCTTCTGTATACAATTCTCATCCTCCCATGTGGAATCTTCAGCGGATAAGTTCTTCCACTTGATGAGATACTCTGAAATGGATCAATTTTGTAGTTATCGAGTTCTTGTTTCTATGATTGCTTCCAGTTCCAATATAATTTTTCCTTCCTCGTAAAGTTCTAGCAATATTGTTTGAACTGGAGCTTGTCGCCTATAACGTTCTTTAAACATCAAATGTGGAAAATTGGGTGCACTCGAGAAGCTGCAGCAAGCTCCAATTTGTATGCCATAGTACCAATATTTTTCAACACCTTGTAAAGACCATAATACTTTGGTGACAATTTGTTATCCTTATTAGCTTGCTTGAGGGAAATTTGTTTATATGGTTGTAGCCATAGGAATACCCAATCACCTACATCAAAACCTCTTTCGCTGTGATGTTGATCTGCCTATTGTTTAATTCTATTCTGTGCCAACACGAGGTTATCCTTTAAGAGTTGGAGAACTTGTTGTTGATGCTCGATGTGATGTTCCATTGCTTGAACCTTCGAATTTTCTTTTAAATATGATGTGATGGATGGTGGCTGATATCCATAAAGTGCCATAAATGGGGTCATTTTTGTTGCAGTATGGAAGAAAGTGTTATACCACCATTTAGCCAGAGGCAACCGTTTGACCCATTGTGTCTATTTATCAGATACAAAGCAACGAAGATATCCTTCCAAACATTTGTTTACTATCTCCGTTTACCCATCAGATTGAGGATGATAAGATGAGCTATGAGCTAAGTGAGTACCAAGACAAGAAAATAATTCTTTCCAAAAAGTTCTTGTAAAAATGGGATCTCTGTCACTTACAATAATCTTTGGGTTTCCATGTATCTTTTGAATTGTTTCCATAAATGCCATAGAAACTATATTGGATTTAAATGGATGTGATAATGCACAAAAGTGTGCATACTTGGTAAGTCTATCAACTACAACCATGATGACACTCTTTCCCTCAGACTTGGGTAAACCTGTGATAAAATCCATTGAAACCTCCTCCAACGTTGGCTTGGAATGGATAAAGGTTGTAATAGACTTGGTGTCTTAATTGTTGCAACTTTATTATGTTGGCATACCAAACATTCCGCCACAAACTTTCCAATATCTGATTTAAGGCCATCCCAAAAAAAATCCTCCTTAACCCTGTGGTAAGTTTTTAAAAATCCTGAGTGCCCTCCTAAGGGAGAAGCATGCAATTCTAGAAGAATCTTTTGTTTGAGTTGGGAATTCTTACAGAGGTATAAGCAATCTTTGTACCATAACGAATCATTTTCCCAGCTAAATGTATAAGATATACTAGAATCTTGTTGTAACTTTCAAATAAGTTTCCACACTTCTTCGTCATTCTTCCATTCCTCCCTTGCTTCCTTTATCCAATATGATTGGATAATAGAAATGGTGCACAACAATGCTTCCACATCCTCATCCTTTCTTGAGAGTGCATCTGCCACAACATTTTTCTTCCCTTTTTTTGTATATGATTTCAAAGTCATAACCCAGCATATTTGTGGCCCATTTTTGTTGTTCTTCAGAGGATAATCTTTTTTCTAAAAAGAATTGAAGGCTATCATGATCGATTTTTACCTTGAAGTGTCTTCCCATTAGTTAGGGTCACCATTTCTTAAGTGCATGTAGTATTGCCAACATTTCCTTGTCATAAATAGCTTTGTGTAAATACTTTCCCTTAATTGGATGACTTTCGAAAGCAATGGGTCTTTCATCTTGCATTAAAACAACAAAAATTCCATTTTTGGAAGCATCACATTCCAAAATAAAGGTTTTTGTGAAGTCTGGTGAAGCTAAGACCAATGCTTGGCACATTACCTCTTTAAGATATTCGAAGGCCTTCGTTGCTTCTGGAGTCCATGAAAATGTATCTTTAGTCAACAATATTGTTAGAGGTGCTGCTATTCTCCCATAATTCTTAACAAACTTGCGATAATACCCTGTCAACCCGAGAAATCCTCACAAATGCTTTATGGATGTGGGGATTTCCCATTCCTTAATGGCTTTAATTTTGCTAGGGTCTACCTTAAATCCTTCATGAGATACGATATGACCCAGATATTCCACCTATTGTACTCCAAAGAAACATTTGGATCTTTTTGCATATAATTGTTTCTCCTCTAATAGGTGTAGCACCTTGTCAATGTGTTCAACATGATCCTTCCAAGACTTGTTGTAGATTAGTATATCACCAAAAAAAACTAACACAAATTTTCTAAGGAAGGGCTTGAAAATGGAATTCATCAAACCTTGAAATGTAGAAGGTGCACTGGTAAGGCCAAAAGGCATGACCAAAAACTCAGAGTGACCCTCATGAGTTCTAAATGTTGTTTTCGGAATCTCTTGAGTCTTCATTCTGATTTGATGATATCCTGAATGAAGATAACTTGGTGAATTAAATTGATCCATGCAATTCATCCAATAATTCATCAATGACAAGAATGGGAAACTTATCTTTAATAGTGAGCTTGTTGAGCTTCCTATAATTTGGACACATGCGCCATGATCTGTCCTTCTTATGTACCAATACCACTGGAGCAGAGCAAGAACTTTGGCTAGGTTGAATTATACCAGCCTCAAGCATTTCTGCAACCATACGTTCAATTTCACTCTTTTGGGTATAGGGATATCTGTATAGCTTGATGTTTGGAGGAACACTTCCTGGAATTAAATGAATAACATGATAATGATCACGAATAGGTGAGAGACCTTTGGGAGTCTCAAATACCTTGGAGTGATTGTCCAAGACTTTTTGGAGATTTGGAGAAATAGATGATTTCGATGTGGAAACATCTAGCAGACATAATTGTGCAATTACACCTCGTTGTTCCTTTTTTAGAAGCTTTTTCATACTGTTAGAGCTTATTATCTTTCCCAGTTTCCCTGCAATACCCCTTAATTCAACTTCCTTTCCTTCCGCATAAAATTTCATGAAAATTTCTTGAAAGTTAAAAGATATTGTACCCAAGGATTGTAGCCATTGGACTCCTAGTGCAACATCAAAACCTCCCATTGGAATGGAAAGCATTGGGCTTTTCAATACATATTCTCCCATGGATAGCTTGATATTATGGCACTTTCCAGTTGTTCCTCCATTTGCAACCATCACTTGACACTCTGGTGCTGGATATAGGAAGCAATTCAACTCTCTTTCTATCTTACAATGAATAAAATTGTGGGTACTTCCTGAATCAATCAACACTATTACCGTTTTCTTCTTGATTTGTCCTTCTATCTTGATGGTTTGAGGAGTGGTAATTCCAGCCAATGCATTACAAGGTATGGTTGGATTCATTTATTCTTTATCTAGGCTTTGTTCTTGGAGTATATCCTCTTCTTTTGACTTTTCTTGCTCCTTTTCTTCTTCCTCTTCACAATCTATGTAGAATAATTTCTTCTCAGCACACTTATGACCTTTAGTAT
>APFE030865494.1:67737-84806 GCA_000404065.3 Pinus taeda | reverse complement strand
TTATGTCTGCCTATGATGTCCAGGAGGGCAAGATGATTATGAGCCACTTCATGCCAGCCGTGATGCAGCCACAGCCACCTGCAGACTACATCAGGACCAACCTTGAGGTCCTTTCCAAGGACATCCACCTGATGGATGAAATAGAATTACATAAGCAAACGGGTGAGATGGTATATGCCTCCTTGGAAGATAAAACATTGGCGAGTCACGGGCTAGAAAATAGCCTAAATAATACAACTTCCCAACTTGAGTTGGAAAGAGCATCCTCTCAAGCAAAGGACAATAGAATCAAAGCTTTGGAGGACATCATAATAGAGCTTGGGCATGATCCCAAGGATTTCAAAGCTGTGTAGGAGCTGTTGAAGTTAAGGGATGCAAATATGGCAGCATTAAGGAAGATGATCAAGATCCCAGCAACTCTTCATCCCCAAACTGAATAAGTTGCCCAGCTGAGACATGAAAAAGATGCAGCAACTATGTTGGTGTCACTATATAAACAGCTCATCCTAACACAAGAAAAGTTGGGAGAATTAGAGTCTGCACTGTAGGCAGCATTACAACAGAAAGAGGCAGGCCAAACTTCTCATCCCCCTCCAGAAATGATCAATCTAGAAGAAGCTCCTCAAACCACTACCCCTCCCATTCAGCAGACAGAGAAAACAACACCCTCTACCTCAGCACCAACAACAGAGCAGGCTCAAAGTCTTGATATGCAGAAACTCAGGAATGAAATTCAGGTCTTGGAGGCCCAAATGACAGAGCTGAGTCAAGCCAAAGAAACTTTGGCTAAGCTCAATGAAAGATATGATAAATCCAAGCAAAACGTAGCTGAGAAAGAAAGAGAGATAAAGACTCTCAAAAGGAGGATAAATGAGCTAGAGAAAGAGCTCACACTTGATAAAGTAACAGCTGAGCTCAAGAGAGTCCTATGGGCCAATATTGGCCAATCCATCACTGACCAGTGGAAATATATTGAGGCTATTCATGAGAAGATGGGGCTCATTGGAAAAGCACATAGGGAAATCTAAAGAGCAAGGACATCTCTAGGCAATATGCTTGAGGCTGCCACCAGAATGATCAATGTGCTTAATCACAGAACAAGTTCTCAGCTGGCCACAATGGGAATTACCAACAGGACTGAGACCATTTCGATGGTCAAAAGGGTCCTGACACTAAGAACCCTGGTACATACATTAGAGAGAAGAAGCCAGGATATGCAGACAGAGATTAATAAATTCATGGACAAATTTATAGCATTGCAGAACATAGGTCTTCCTAGCTTAATGGGCAGCGCAGGAAGACTACTATCCCATGAAAATTATGCCAAGAGGGTCAACACCTTTGCTACAAATCAGATTGCAGAAAAGCCCAGCACTTCAGGAGAATCAGGGCCAGCATCAGGATAGAATCTCTATAACAAGGTAGAGAGCTTATTTTTTATCATGAATGAAATCAATCACTTGTTTGATGTGCCTCTGAATTTTTATAAATATACAGAGGTGGATGAGACTATAGAGGCAATTTTAAGGCATCAATTGCCCACACAGGAAGTCTAGAATGGATTGATACAATTAATACTGTCAAACCAGACCCAGTAATCAAGTTTTTTCCATTGAAATATGTGAGTTGTCATGCACAGGAAGATTTTGATATATCAGCATGTATGGAGAAAAGAGGCTGAGCCAACTCAGTGAAACCATTCGGCCACCACAGCAGCACTGACAGTCACAGGTGACAGGGCTGAAAAGCTACAGGAGGTCAGAGCTGCAAAGACACGTCATTATTCATTTATAACAAAGTGTTCAACCGACTCAGTGACCTCCAAAGGTCAAAATCTTCTGACAGAATTAAAGAGCATTCATGTTGTATTGAAAGCTGCAATAACTTCTTATCTGCTATTTCCTGTACGAGTTGGTGAAGATATTTATTTCTCAGATGACTCAATGCCTGAGATATTTTTTTGTATGAAACATTTCTATACATTCCCCCTCGCATAAGTTTGTAGGGGTTGGTTATTGTTGATGTCTATTCTATAGTTCTTTTACTGTAAATTCTCAGAGAAGTAATACAAAAGCCGACGGAATTTCCAAAGCTCTGTGTTGTTTGACGCATTGTGGTGTTTAACTGAATGTTACAAGATTCCTACGTACTTCATGGCACAATACGTTTTCCCTATAACTCTTCGTTATGTGTTTTGTTATCTTTTCATATCTGTTTCATGCTTCTGTGCTTTACAGTTAATGGCAAGGAAAAATAATAGTTCCAGGATTTAATCACAGATTACCCTGAACTCAATCTAAGCTATTTTAAATGTTTTTCTTTAGTTATAGTAATAAAGGTGTAATTCTTAATTGCTACCCTTTCACACTATATCTTTCACAGTGATTATTGTTTCAGGAATTCAAGTTTGCTCATGAGGAATATATCTCTTTCTCACACCCCAACTTAGTGGAAAATTCTTAATTGCTTTTCATTGGTTGTTTACATTTCACCATCATAATTTCAAGTTTGTTTTATGAAGTATTTAAATGGCCCTGTAATTCCAGCTGCTCAAACTCAAGATTTCAAAAAACCAGTAGCCACAGACTCCATTACCCAATGGACTAACATTATCTGCAGATTTCCACTTTAGGTACAGAAAGACATCGTTTCAACCAAACATAAACCAAAACCCTTACTTCATAACTAGCCTAAAATCTCCACAGAACAGAGACAAACCTTAAAGAGAGAGCCCTCTCTGATTACAATTGGGCTAGAAGATGTAATCCAAAGATTGGTTAGTGGTTACCCCGGCCGTATTCCCTTGGAGTCAAAGGGAACAACCTGGGTGTTAACAGTCCCTTCCTTTCCGCAGCGTGATCTACTTTATGTATTTATATTCATAGCTATCGACAGGGTAATGTTGTTCCTTGATGGAATATTAGAAATAAATCCAAGTGGGTGCAACTAAAAAGATTGAGGTTTCCCTCTCATCCTTCTGTTCACAGTAGGTTTCCCACCATTTCTTTATATGGGGGGTTACTTTGAGGATTGCAAAAGTAATATTTTCCCGATTAGGAAAAGCCATGAAATGAAAAATATCCTTCTAGCAGATTTAACCATCTATCTACAACATCTGCATTTATTTGGCCTTCCAATATGGGAATGTCAAAGTTGACTTGTACCTTTAAGGGAGTGGTGCCTCCATAGTGGCTACTAGATGAAGATGTGTTTCCTGTGGTTAGCCGCTGAAGGATTTGGGCAAAGTTATCCATCATCGTGTTCCTCTGTCACTCGAGGGATTCTTCAAGAAATATTTTGAAAGGATGTCATGCTCCCTCGTCTTCCTTTTATTTCACCATGGGAGGCCTTCAAGGTTTGTGAGGATGCTATTATAAAGGTTAAACTAGTTCAATCCCTAACTCCATATATCCTAACCTCGTTGGGGACATGGAAAGAAAAACAGAGAAAAAGAAGACCACTCTGACACCATTGATCCAGACTTATGCAAGAACACAACATAATAAATATATGACAATAAACACAGAGATGCAGTAGAAATAAATATTCAATTCATTAATATCAAAGAACTGAAACATGCTTACAAGAAAAATTGAAATAAACTAGCTTGGGTGATGGTAGCTTGTCTTTGAGAAGATATGTGGTATCTACATGCCTCTGAACTATGTTAAAATGAGGCTCAAGGGCCTTTTTATTATTGATCAACAAAGGGAAACCCTAAACAAACAAAACCCTAACCCCAAGAGATGGAACACTAGGAGTTTGTGGGTCCTGTTGGAGTTAGTTGGGCAACCAGCTTCCTGGGTTTGTAACTTGGTCATATGATCTTTTTTTTTGTATGAATGATACCTTGTTGGAAAGATATTTTTGAGTACTACAAAATTTATAAAAAGCCATATATTTTAGCAATGAACCTAGTGCGGACCTAAAAAAATCATCGTTTAGGGGGTCAAAACAACTCTGGAAGTTCAGAACCCGGAAAACTACTAAACATAGTAAATGCTGCTATAATCAAGGAAACTAATGAAACTGGCTGGAGGTCTAGGTGGAATAGGTGAGTGGACACCAATATCCACCTAGGTCAGTACTTTTGAGTAGATATCGGTGTAGTAAATTGCAAGGGTATTTTGCAATAGATTTCTCACAGTTATGGCTTGTTTGGTAATTTAGTTGATCTTAAATTACTTCATAAATTATCAATCAGGGCTTTTAAACTAATGAAGTGTAGGTGCACTAGATGTGCTAGGATTCTTTATTATGTGAATATTTTTCAAATTGAATTAGGATGTTTTCATTCACATGTTTTATGTAAGAATCACTCAAAGTAGAAAGATTGTCACTCTTGCAGGAAAGGAAAGTATCACACCAACATAAATAAAGATAAACCGAAGTGAAAAAGTAAATAGAATAATCAAATCTAAATCCTCTTCACACTTGTAGAAAATAAATCTAGTCTTGGATTGAAGAATTAAATATCACATCAAGAAAATAAAATTCTTCTTCACACTATCAAAAATAAAACCTTGAACTAATTAGAAAATCCAAATCAAATCTATCAATTAAAATTTACATGTGAATAATAAATCCTTTTGATTATTTTCTTCATCCTTCACACAATGAGATTATATATATTAAAGAAATTGTACAAAAAAATTTGTTACGAAATATATATCAAATTCTATAGTAACTGTTGCTAACGTTATTCTACAAATCAGATTTATAATCATTATGATATCTTAGTTCTATGAAACAAAAAACTTAAATAAAAATGAAACCTTACATCTTCGATGGGGCCCTCTCATGAGTGTAGGTATGTAGATATTAAAAAAGGTTAGCCATGCATTTGTACGCACTACACAATGGAATAAAGAGCTTAATTAATCAATTCCAGAGAGTTTTTAAAATAATAACTAGTCACACACATCATCATCATGCCGAGATGCAAGTTTTATAACCTCCTTTATTAAATTGTTTGGAGATTTATAAGCATATCCTTCTCAACAGAACATCTTAAAATAACATTGCTTAAATAAGATAATGATTCTTCATGATTTGTTATCGAAGAAGCAAATCATGAGGCAAAATATCATCTCCAATCCACGATCTTCTCGCTTGCCTGATTTGTCTTTGGTCTTTTCCACTGGGTTGACTTCCATGTTGACCAGCTCATATGGAGTCCTTATCACTTTGCTAGATTAGAGGAATAGGTGGATATTGGTTTTCTAGTTTCCAGTTACCTGTTCATATGCCACGTTCCTCAACTGATGTTTTGAAACCTGTAGATTCTTCAAGTAAGCCGCAGAATCGATTATTAGCTGCAAAATTGATGCAATTCGGTAGCTTGTGAAAATATTAAATCAAATAATAAATAAACAATGAAACTATGAATAAGAGATGATTAAATACCTTTTTTTGCCAATAGTATTGCAAGATGACCCTTAATTGGAGTTATTATGGTCAAAAAGGAAGAGAATGGAGTTTAATGAAGGTGTCAAAACGAAACAATTTTGGTCTTCAACATTCCCCCACATAGAAGATATTGCATGTCCTCAGCAAAAAGTTTCAAAATTTTGTTACCCACTCCGTCAATGAGCTACCTCCAAGGCTTGAGCAAGAAAATCTAAATTAGTATTCTCTGCTTTTTTGGTGCTGGTTTCCATCCTCAATTTCCTCATTAAAATCCTGCACTACAAACTCTTAATTTTACTCCTGAGAAGTTTATTTTTATCCTTTAACTTCTTGTTTTTCTTGTACCAGTGGCAAATATGTAGGATAATATTATCATTTTGAGTCCTTTGAATTTCATTTTGTGCCTTCATTGCTTCATGTTCCTGCTTTAAATACTTTTTTAACACTTCTAGTTCATAAATTTCCTGTTTAAGAGCATTTTCAATTCTAGATTCTTCTAGAGGGCTGAAATGAGATTCTTCACTTAGAATTTCTTCTTGATTTGAGGATAAATCAACAAATTTTCCTTGGGGTTTATGTTCAAGAGGTTCTATCTAATCATATATTTCCTATTGAACAGGGTCGATTTATGATTTCTTGTTGGACTTGCAATTGGTGATGGTATTCTTTTTTGCTCTTCTTTTTCTAAATAAACAAAACTTGGAGACTATTTAATGGTTGATTTCATAAGTCATGCACTTCCTCTTGATGATTTTTCAGTAGTGAGAGCACACTTTTTTTTGCTAATTTTGTCTTTCTATATTCCTTCTTTTGATGAGCCTTCATCTGTACTGACATATTTCTTCTTTCTAAGGCTCTCTAAAACATTTGTAGGAGGGGTTTCATCATCGGAATATTTTTTTGTATGTTCATAATGTGGTATTTCTTGTGCAGGTAAATCTTCGTTTTGAAGCTTAGGGTTGGAGGGAAATTTCCAATGGCTTCATCTTATTTTGGAGTTGGCTTTGTCTTCCTCAGATTCTTTAAAATGATTTAAAACATGAAAATCCTCCCGATTATCCCCTTTACTTCTCAAATGAGCTTCAATCAAAATTTTTACTAACCCTTGATGATACAAAGCACTGTCAATAAATTGTATTTTCCTGTGGATGTTAGAGACCATTTTTCTTATACTACAGAGAAGTAAATCTGGCAAATTGATTTCGTTTCCATCAATAAAATGCATAATAAACTGAGCATGATAGAATAACATATTACCAAACCTACCCTCATAGGTTATAAACTTATGAATTATTAATAAAGGAATTATCAATTTACTTTTTAATGTTGTTACTGGAATTTCTTTCTTGAAAATGGAGACGTCCATACCTAGGCTTTTAAGGAAGATCTCCTAGTATTTTTCTTTTATTTTCCAGTTTCTAAAGAAACTTTCCTCATTTCTTGGTAATTTGGTAGCTTCCGCCATAAACGACTCTATCAAGACCAACCTGATATCTCCAATTTCTACTTCTATCCCATCATAGGCCCGAGCAAACGACTTTGTTGACCTCCATGTCATGCCCATCAAACTTCTCAAAGAACTATAACCATCATGCATGTTTCAATTATTGCTTTATCTGTGGATAGGCTTCAAGAAACTTGGTCCCATTCAGCTCAGAATGCACAATAACTCTTGTGTTGAGGAAGTTTCAATCCTTCATTTCCCTTTTTATAGGATTATGGATTTTTGGTAGCAAAGATGAGATTTAGGTAGCAGTCGAGATGTTTTTGGAAGATAAAAATAAAACAAAGCCAAAGGAAGTGGGATATGATGTGAAGAAAATGAGATGGGATAAAGAAGTGGGATTATATACAAATGAAATGGAATAAATTCAAATGATGGAAAGGTTTTAACTTCATTCATATCTTGTGATAAGACATGATTACCAAAAATTCATGAATTGAATTGTGAAAACCAATATTATGTCATGACAAGGGTAATCATTGCATAATATGGTGGAGGAAATGGTTATTAGTTTTAAAATAATAATTTATTTATATCATAATTCAGTTTTTTTTAATATTTGAATAATATTTACATACCTTTCATTCTACCTTACTAATTTATTCTTTTGTAGGTTCCTTAGGTTGCTATGGCTATGATCTCCATTCAAGTTGCTTTGGCTATAATCTATGAAGTCAACTGTAGAATTTCATGAGAGTTGTAGATTATTGACAATTTTGTAGCTATTTTATTTATGCAAAAGAGGAATAACATAAATGATAAAAGAATAGGGAAATTACAAGAAAATCTAAGCTACCAAGAATTCTTGGTTTTCAACTTATATTTTTTGCATAAACATGCCAAAAATGTTGGTTTTCATGTTTATACAATTATTATTATTATTATTTTATATTATTTATATTTTTATTTAAAAAAAGAAAGAAAGTAGAAGGCTAATTTGGAGAGGAAGAAGAATCTTCCCTGACCAACTTCAAATCAACATTATCTTTCAGATTTCTTATGAACTCTTCCTTTGTCAATGGTTTATGATATATTTGTAATCTATGACCATTTACAAGGAAAGTTACTTTTCTTCATCACTGGTTTTAATTCTGTCTACTCCATTATCAAAGACATTTTCAATCTCATAAGGACCAAGCCAATGAGTTATAAAAAATTCCTAGAAATTCTTTAAATTTAGAATAAAAAAGTAATGCCCAATCCCCCGGCTGGAACTTCCTATCTTTGATAAAATTATCATGCCATTTAGAACTTTTCTGTTGAAATATGTTGGTTCTATGAATAACATCTAGTTGTATCTCATCAAGTTCATTCAATTTCTCCATTCTTTGTTTTGGGCTTCTGATAAATGAAGACCCAATTTGATTGTTGTTTTGAAGGTATTTATGTGGAATTCAATAGTAAATAGGACTTGCTTCCCATAAACAAGTTCATAAGGAGTATGCCTTGTTGTGCTTCTCCATGTGGTATGATATACCCATGAATCTTATGGAATCTTTTCTTCCCAATCCCTTCTATGTAGATGCACATTTTTGGTAATAATTACTTCAAGTACTTTATTGGTAGCTTCAACTTGTCCATTTTCTTGTGGATCATATGAAGTGGATTTCTGATGTTTGATTTTATATTCCTCTATTATCTTTTGAACCAACTTAGATGTAAATTGAGTACCTTGATCTATTAAAATTTCCTTTGGGACACAAAAACAAGTGAAAATATTTGTTAGGCCAAGCAATAACTCCTCAAAGCAAAATTGATTTGTATATTTTATTCCTTCAGGTTGGTCTTCATTATATACATGAGGGAGAGACTCTTCACTTCATCTCCCGATGGCTGTTCACATTACTTATTTATTTATTTACATTATATTCACCCAATCCTGATGAATAGGTGTCAGCACTCCCCCCCCTTAATCTGAAGGGATGTTGGTGAGTCCAAGCATCATTCTGAATCATTCACCATTTTCTCTTCTAAGCGCTTTGGTGAAGATGTCTGCAATTTTCTCATTAGTGGAACAATGACAGATATGGATTTTTTTGGCCTCAACATGATGTCGAATAAGATGATATTTAGTATTGATGTGCTTCGTTCGATCATGGAACATTGGGTTCTTGGCCAAATTTATTGCAGAAGTATTATCAATCACGAGTGGAGTTGATTGTACTTGTTTTGCTTGCAAATATTCAAGAATTTTCCTGAGGCACACAATTTCTTTTGTTGCTTTAGCTGCTTCCACGTATTATGCTTCTGTTGTGGAATCTATTGGAACTGATTATTTGCGTGATCTCCAGGAGACAACTCCTGATCCAAGACTCATAGCATATCTTGCATTAGATACCCCAGTTTCTTTGTCTCCATCAAAGTCTGAATTAGAGTATCCAATCAAGCTGAAGTCATCCACCTGTGTATACTTGATTCCAAAGTCTTGAGTTCCCTTCAAGTACCTTAGAACTCTTTTTGCAGCAGACCAATGTCCCTCACAAGGCTTTTGCATAAACTTGGAGAAGGATTCCAACAACAAACGAAATGTCTGGTCTGGTAGTAGTTAGGTAGTTGAGACTTCCTACAAGCTGTCTATACTTTGTTGCATCCTCAAATTCTTTTCCTTCAATAGGTGTGAGCTTTAAGTTTTGTTCCATTTGAGTAGTAAGAGGATTGCATTCTATCATGCCAAACCTGTTTAACAGATCTCCAATGTATTTCTTTTGAGAAAGAAATATGGACTTTGGATGTTGGGTCACTTCAATACCAAGATAGTAATGAACATAGCCCAAATCAGTCATTTCAAAACTTTTCCCCAATTCCTTCTTTATGGATGCAATGTAGCTTTCATTGTTCCCTGTCATTAAAAGATCATATGCATAGACCACAAGATATACAACTGTTTTTCCAGCTTTCTTGACAAATAAAGTTGCATCATCAAGATCATAATGTTTGAAATTGAGTTTCAGAAGATGGTCAGTTAGTTTTTCATACCAGGCTCGCGCTGCTTGTTTGAGGCCATACAAGGACTTCACTAGTTTGCATACTTTATGTTCATGTCCTTTCATAGTAAATCCTTTAGGATAGGACATAAAAAAATTCTCTTTTAGATCTCCATTCAAGAAAGCAGTTTTTACATCCATTTGATGGACCTTCCAACCGTTCTGAGCTGCTAGGGCAAAGAGTGTCTGGATGGTAGCCCATTTTGTCATGGGGGAAATTCTCCTCATAATCGACCCCTTCCTTCTATGCAAAACCTTTTGCCACAAGCCTAGCTTTGTGCTTGTCAAGTGAGCCATCAGCATTATACTTGTTCTTGTAGACCCACTTGCAACCAATTGGTTTGGTTCCTAATGGAGGATCAACCAGCTTCCAAGTGTCATTCTTTATGAGGGCATCATACTCCTTTTGCATCGCTTCTTTCAATTCATCATGAGAAGCAGCTTCTTTGAAGGAAGTTGGTTCAGAATCTGTAGACAAGTTCAATTCACAATCATAAGAAACATCCATATCAATAGGTGAATTAGAGTCATCTACATCACCTCCATTTTATCGGTTTGAATTTCTAGCTCCTATCTTTCCAACCTCATCAGGATGAACACTTTCAAGTCTCTTTGTTAGCCACTTTGGGGGACCTTTCTCAGATGGTCCAGGCTGCTCCATTGATTGAGTTGGGACTAAATCAAGATTGAGTCTCCCAATTCTATCAATCACATCACTTAAAGCATCATCTGTTGTTGGAGTTTCATGTGGGGGATAGTTTTCTTTAGAATAAGATTCCACATGTTGATCTAGTATAGGAATCCCCCCTTCAAGATGTGGAATTTGATTATCAAATTCTTGAAATGATTTTGCTTTTGCGAATCTATCCAAGTGATCAAGTTGCCGCTCAACAACATTGTTAGTTTTGGATGATTCAAGAAAAAATACATCTCTAGATACAAGAAACTTTTTATTTACTTCATCATAGAAATGGTATGCTTTGGAGGTGTTTGAAAACCCAGGAAGATACACTTACGACTTCTTGCACCAAGTTTTTTTCTATGTACCTTTGGTATCAAGGCATAACAGGTGGAACCAAAGACCCTGAGATGCCTTACCGAAGGAACATGTCCATACCACATTTCATATGGGGTTTTGTTTCTGATAGCATTAGATGGAGATCTATTCTTTACATATGCAGCACATAGAACAACATCAGCCCAAAACATTATCTTTACATTTTTGAATAAGAGCATGGATCGTACCATATATAAGATTGTCCTATTCATTCTTTCAGCTACCCCATTTTGTTGGGGATTATAAGATACAGTTGTTTGATGTTTGATCCCATGTTGGAAAAGATAGTTTTCAAATTCATTTGATGTGTATTCTATTCTTTTCCATTATCGGTGCGAATAGACCCAATATGAGATTGTGCATCATTTTCAATCCATTTCTGAAAGTTCTTGAATGTTTGAAAAGCATCAGATTTGTTCTTCAATAAATAAACCCAACACATTCTGGTGTAGTCATCAATAAATGTCATCATATATTTATTTCCATTTACAGAAGGAACATGCATTGGACCACATAAATCTGAATGAATGAGTTCAAGTTTTCTATGTGCTCTTGAAT
The DNA here is from genome assembly GCA_000404065.3 of Pinus taeda. Classification (NCBI taxonomy): domain Eukaryota; kingdom Viridiplantae; phylum Streptophyta; class Pinopsida; order Pinales; family Pinaceae; genus Pinus; species Pinus taeda. The sequence goes on along the minus strand of APFE030865494.1, from coordinate 73,294 downwards.
GTGAATCATGAAAAGACTTGTTTGCTATGCTTTCAAAGAATGCAAGCATCACATTGCTTAAGTTTCCTAGGAATTGTAGATAAACTAGCAACACCATTTTTCTTCAAAAAGCAGAGGCTGTCATAGTTCAAATGTCCAAATCTAGCATGCCATAATAAACTTGATGGAAGTGTACCTTCTTCATAATGAGAATTGCATGAGAAATGTTGTGCACAAGCAGAGGTTCCTTGCAGCTTAAGAAGTCTTTCTTCTTCTATTCCCCTCATGACAAGTGAGTGGTTAGATGCTTTTCTTACCTCAAGCTTGCCATCAAACATATGAATGGAGTGACCTTGCTGGCGGATGTGGACCAAGGACAACAAGTTTCTCTTGAGCTGTGGGAGATATAGAACATGATGCAAAAGAAAGTATGGAAGACCAGGCAGTTTAAGCCTGATTGTGCCAAGCCCTGATGGCTTGATTTTTGATTGGTCTGCAAAGTATACTGCTCCATCAACATTGTTAGTAAATTCTTCAAAAAAATATTTTCTATGAGTCATGTGGCGTGTTGCTCCTGAATCAAGCAACCAATCATTTTTCCAAGAATCAAGTGAAGCATTAAATAAATCTTCATTTACTCCAATACTACATTGTGCCACAACATAGTGAGTAGATTCAGGTGCTTTACCTTTGTCTGTATCATTAGTTTTACCTTTATGTTGATTTCTTTGTTGCTCAATTTTCTCCGATGGTAACTTGCATGTAGAGGCATCATGTGATCCATTTCTTTTGCAGCGTATGCAGTGCAAATCTACCTTTTCTCCTTGAGAGTGTTTGCCCCCCCTGCCTCTGAAATATCTTTCTCTTCCTCTTTGAACACCTCTTCCTCTTCGACCACCTCTTCCTCTAGAAGAATATTTAGCAGGATTCTTTTCTTTATGAGCAAGGCACACAACCTCTTTAGAAGATTTAGGGGCTGTCTTCTTTCCAAAAGCTTTCTCTCATTCAACAAACTTTTTCACAAGAGAGTCAAAGGTGATATCTTTGAGATTTCCATTTGCTTGCAATGACTCAAGATAATTGGAGAAAGTAGGATAAAGTGCCTTGAGAAAAGTGAAAAGAGGAATTTCCAATTCAACCTTAGTGGATTTGATATCATGCATTATAGACTTTACTTCAGATGCAAGAGCAAGAGGATCATTATTTTGTAGTTCAAGAGTGAAGAGTTTAATCATGAATTGAACAACTTCAAGTGCAGAATGTGAGTCATAGAGTTCTTTCAGCTTTTGTAAGGCTTCAAAAATAGTTGAAAATGGCAAAATATGGCGACTCGCCTCTTCATTTATAGATGCTACGATTAATGCATAAGCTTTGTTGTTATTGTTTTCCCAAGTGATGAGCTCTTTATCTTATGTAGGTTGTTCTGGTTCTTTGTCTCTGTCTCCAACACACACTCCTTTCCACAACTCATTGAAACTGAGTGTGTGTTTTATCATTGGGGACCATTCAAGATAGTTCTCTTTGCTAGTGAGAACTATTCCCACAATGGATATGATTGAATGCATACCGTAACAAAAAAACTTCTGTTGAAAAACTTTTACTCTTAATGGGAAAAAAATAATTCTGATCTGATGGGACAACAAATTCAAATGTCAATTGGCATTCACCTGGATAGCGCTAAAGTATAGAATATATATGGGTGAGACAACCGAAATATATGGTGAGTGACTGTGTGTGTATATAATATATATATATATATATATATATATATATATATAATATATTAATATATATATATATCTATATATATATATATATTATATATACATATATATATATATATAATATATATATATATATAATATATATATATATATATATTATTATATATGGTAGCCTAAATATACCATAAATATATAAAAAAACTGTACAACGCTGGACACAAAACTTTACATTGTATACAACAGCATTCCAATAGAGTTTCAATAGCGTGATACCAACAAGAATCAGTACTGAATCATCTTCCTTTACTCCATCAAAATTTTCACATTCTCTAAATGCAAAAATAAAATCCACTTCTCCTCCATTCGTATCCAGAATGGTGCCAAAATTATTTACGAGAAACAGTCGGACAAGAGTAAATATTTTCTTTTGTTATTATGCTATAGTGAATGAGAAAATCTTTTCAGGAAATCTCAAATGCAGTCACATAATGGAATCTTTGGACAAATAGAAAATCCTGTTCAAGACAAAAATACACTTGCCTTGACTCGAAGACGTGTTCAAAATCGGAATATACAAAGGGAGGTTTCTACGGGTCAAACATTATCTTGCTATAGTAGTCCTTCACACAGGAGTGCACTGCTGCAGATTTGTGTTGGCATATGCACATTGTACATTATAGGACAGTGTACAAAAAATAGTTCAATGCATGCCATGTATATTCAATGCATTTAACTTCAACGCATGTCATGTATATTCAATGCATTTAACTTCAATGCATGCCATGTATATTCAAAGCATTCAACACTACACTTCATAAACCAGTGAAAATTCTCTTGTATACCATGCGTGCGTACCAACGTATGGCCAAAAAAACTTCAACGTATAGCCAAAAAACCAACTTTACCAACTTTATGCCAAGAACAACGTTACCAAGATTGTGTTAATATAGTGCTATGAACAACATTATTAACATAAGACTGCGTTAATATAATGCTATGAACAACATTATTAACATAAGGCTGTGTTAATATAATGCTATGAACAATGTTATTAACATAAGACTGTGTTAATATAATGCTATAAGACTGTGTAGGGGTATCAATTCTCTCCAGCGTTATATTACCATTTTAACGTATCAGTTCTCTCCAGCGTGGTCCGGAGGCGAGGCTCTACCAGAAACCCGAAGGCTTATTTTGAATCCTCATACGAAGGCTCCATGTATCAAGAAGGTATCTTGCCACCAAGTCTTCTCCCAAGGCTGCTCGCAAGTCTGCAGCTATGCAGTAAACTTTCGCAGCAGCGCGGCCTCAAGGATGAACACTTTCGTAGCAGCGATTCAGAAGGTTTTTAGGTCTGAGGCTGTCAGGTTAGAGGATCCAGAATTGATTATGGCATACAGAGCACATAGTGTTGGAAATAATACTGAGAGGGGGGGTGAATCAGTATTATCAAGTCAAATATTCCTTTTTCAAAACAAATGATATACGCTACTTCAGTTAGTTAAACATGCGTATATACACAACTATGCAGAAGGAAAACCACGTATACAAAGCAAGCTTTTAATTTACTTTATCTTTTTGATGATGATTGTTAATCTGTGTTGCAGAAACAAATAACCAGTAACCAGAGAGAGTAAAACAGAACAGAAAGACAATCACGCACAAGAACACAAGATATAAGGTGGAAACCCAATGTGGGTGAAAACCACCTGCTGCAATTCGTCTCCTATCTTCTTTTTAAATTAGAAACTTCCTTTACAATGTACTAGTGCAGTCATTTACCAGTACACAGGCTGCAACCTACAGAGAGCTACAACCCTCTCTCGTTCTCTAGCTTCTCCTAGAAGAGAGCTACAACCCCCTTTAGCTCTTGCACTAGCCAAGATACTAGTACGTAGGTGCTGGCCTACAGAAGACTACAACCTTCTCTTCCAGGGACCACGTTTCATAAATTTTTAGACTAGATCCATAAACATCAATCAATCATCAAGAATCAACCAATCTCCTTTCCACCAATTAGATCTGAATCAAGTAGATACTTCTCTGACAGCTGTACCCAAAACACAGTACCAGAAACCACACACTAAACACTGAAACCAAAACACAGCAGCAATAAACATAAGCAGCTAGATCACAACTTAAAGTACATATGCCATTTCAATAACCTACAACATGCGTGCATACGCATCTGTGTGTGGAACAACCTGCGTATATGCTGTTTTCATTCACTAAACCAGCGTGTATACGTGCCTTTGCTTCACTGAACCTGTGTACAGATCTATAAATGATAATTTGCTCTTTCAGATATTCAAAAACACTAATTAACCCAGATTATCAGTGTTATAGATCAAGCAAGCGCCACATATAATATACCAAAATCATATAAAGATACTATCGTTCAAGCTTAAATATTATGACCCATCAATAGAACTTATCCTTCTTCTTTGCGCAAAGGCTCCTCCTTTGTTCAGATCTAGATCTGCATCATAACCCAATTACCAGCATTCAAATCTACCACTTTTCAAATATTCAATAATAATTCAGATGATCATTTGCCACAAGATCTCCTTCCTCTTTTATAGTCTTAGGCGTTCCACAATACCACGGTCCAAAACCATAACATTTCATTACCATGAACCCAAAACTAGGGATCAACACATCTGACGAGATGCCATGGTCCAAAACCATAGGTTCAAATCCCAAGGACTAACTACCATGGACCAAGAGTAAGTTCCTCAACATATACACACTTTAGTAACATATAACCCACGTGTATACGTGTCTTCGTCTAGATGAACCTGCGTATATGTCTTTTTCTTCTTTCTGAGTGCCTGAACTGAGATCTGTCACCAAGATGAGTTGCCATCAAGGACAACACCAGAGCCATAGCATCAAACCTATGCCATAATGCCAACAATCTGCCCCTTTGGACTTGATGTCAACACCAAGATCCTCTTTCATTCTCCCCCTTTGTCATCAAGGGCAAAGGGTTGTGCTCCACCTGAGTACATGCTGAAATCGCTGCCGTGCTGTGCTGACCATGCTCCCCCTAACTGTAGGAAATATCTGCAAAATATGTTCTTCAAGATGAACCATGACATATACATCATAAAAGACCTTCCTATCACCACAAGAGTCAATACATACATCCTTCATCCAACCACGTGGGAATCATCCACCCAACCAAGTGGGGATACATCAGAAAATTACATATGACAACCAAGTACATTACATCTTCATCCCAAGCATAGTGGGGAAACCAAATAGGCCGTTACATGACCTTGACACCATAAAAAAAGATACATGACATAGAGACGAAATATGTAGAGCAAGACTTATGAGAGTCACCAAGCAGCAACATTTGTCAATCACCATTCAGATCAGCAACCATGATTTCCTTTTGTTCTCCCTCTGCACTTGTTCCACCAACACCAGCTGTGAACAAGAACCACAAGCTTCTAAGACAATGCCAACAATGCATCATTAGAAGTTTATCTGCTCCCCCTGAACCTGTGCCAGATGCTCTCTTTCAGACCCATATCAGACAAATTCCAACCATAGCATGTCCCTTCTGATATCCATCAAGCCTCCATATATGCGACTTGTTCTGCACCAACCGGTGTATGTACGCGGATTATCTTCAGGAAACACGTGTACACCCATTTTTCTCTGAAACTGACAAGATTTAACAGCAAGATGATGCACCAACTACTCCCAGCTTCTTTCTGAGATATTCAAATGTTTCCCTGGGCAGTGGTTTGGTGAGAATATCAGCCACTTGTTCCTTAGAAGGAACATACTCCAATTTGACCTTTTGTTCCAACACTTGTTCTCGGAGAAAGTGATACTTGATC
>APFE030865494.1:42165-58380 GCA_000404065.3 Pinus taeda | reverse complement strand
CGCAGGAGGCGCCGCAGGAGATGCCGCAGGAGGCACCGCAGGAGACGCCGCAGGAGGCGCCGCAAGAGACACCACAGAAGGCACCACAGGAGACACCGCAGAAGGCACCACAGGAGATGCCACAGAAGGTGCCGCAGGAGACGCCACAGGAGGCGCCGCAGGAGACGCCACAGGAGGCACTGCAGGAGACGCAAAAGGCGCCACAGGAGACGCCACAAAAGGCGCCACAGGAGACACCATAGAAGGCGCCGCAAGAGACGCCACAGGAGGCGCCGCAGGAGATGCGACAGGAGGTGCCACAGGAGATGTCACAGGAGGCACCACAGGAGGCGCCGCAAGAGATGCCGCAGGAGGCGCCGCAGGAGACGCCGCAGGAGGCACCGCAGGAGAAGCCGCAAGAGGTGCCGGAGGAGACGCCGTAGGAGGCGCCGTAGGAGGCGCCGCAGGAGACGCCGCAGAAGGTGTTCTGGCTTTAGTTTTATGTTATCTTGGATCTAGTTATCTGGGTGACTTACTGGTATTTGATGATCATTTGATGTTTATGGATCCAGTTTGAAAATTTATGAAAAGTGGTCCTTGAAAGAAAAGAAGTAGGGGGTTGTAGCTCCCTTCCAGGAGAGACTGGAAAACGAGAGAGAGTTGTAGCTCTCTGCAGGTTGCAGCCTGCGTACTGGTAAAGGACTGCACCAGTACAAGACCATTTTAAAAGGAGTTTCTAATTTGAAAGAAGATAGAGACATATTGCAGCAGGTGGTTTTCACCCACATTGGGTTTCCACCTTATATCTGGTGTTCTTTGATGTGACTATCTGTTTTTCTTGTTCATGCTCATTGTTTTATGGTACTGATATGCAAAAATAATTCAAAGTATAAATAAGGAAGAATTGTTAAAAGGACTAGATAATGCTGATTCACCCCCCTCTCAGTATTATTTTCAACATTGGAAGCATTGATTGAAATATGAAAGGGAAGACTCCAATTTGGTCCTCTTAAGATGGGTGCTTTAGAAAATTTTTCTTTCAATGTTTCAAAATATTTTTGGCAATCATAATTCTGAATGAATTCATAGTCTTTTGTAAGTAATTTCAAAAGTGGGGAGACTATATTTTTGAATATTTTTATGAATCTTCTGTAATAACCAATAAAACCAAGAAAACTTATAACATCTCTTTGACAAGCAAGAACGAATAATTTGGAAATAACTTCTACTTTAGATGCATCCACTTTAATTCCATCTCCTGAAATGTGGTGGCCTAAAACAATTCCCTCGGTGAACATCATAAAACCTTTTCATGTCTTAATGAGAGATTTGTTTCTTGACATCTAATGAGAATTTTTTCTAAATTTTCAAGAGATTCCTCAAAAGAATTACCATAGACAGTAAAGTCACCCATATAAAACTCCACACAACCATGAATTAAATCAGAAAAAATGCCTAGAATTGCTCTTTAGGATGTTGTAGGTGCATTACATAATCCAAAAGGATGTACTCGGTAAGCATAAGTTCACCATGGATAGGTAAAATTGGTTTTGTCTTGATCTTCTAGAGCTACTTGGATTTGGTTATATCCCCTAAAACCATCCAAGAATGAAAAATACTTTTTCGTTGCCAATGTATTGAGGACTTGATCTATAAAGGGAAGCAGAAAATGATATTTGAAGGTATATTTATTCAATTCCCTATAATTTATGCATACTCTCCATTTTCCATTTTTCTTTGGAACAATCACTAATGGTGAGACCGATTGACTATCTGATATTGGGTAAATGAAATTCACATTCAATAGTTTATGTAACTCCTCTTTAACAATTTTCCTTAGATTTGGATTCATCCTCCATTGGGGTTGTCAAACTGGTCTGGAATTTTCTTCAATATAGATATGATGCATACAAGTATTAGTATCAATTCCTTTCATGTCAGTGTATTCCCATGAATAAAAAGAGGAATGTTCTTGTAACATATTTACCAATTCTTTCTTTTAAGATTCTTCCAGATTATCATTAATGTTCAAAATTTTTCCTGGAAATGTTTCTATTAAAGAATTGCCAATTTTTTCTATAGAATGTAAAGCCATTTGATGAGATGATAAATATTCAACATTGTATTGTTCTTGAAAATTTTTCATCTTGTTCAAAATATGAGGAAGAAACATTATTATTCATTAAATTTAAAAATTGATCTTCCATCTATTTGCGAAATAGAAAATATTGGTTGTATATCAAAATATTCATTATCATCATCTATCCAAACTTCACTTTCTACTTCTATTGTTTTTTTTACAGGAGGATACAGTGTGAATTTATTAGTAGAGCTTCCAACAGAAATAAACATGCCACCAGATCTACAGCTTATAAAAGCATCAGTTGTAGCTAACCATGGTCTACCTAGAATCAATGGGCATCCTCCTAAATTATTCATGGTAGTTAAAATCATAAAATCAATAGGATATTCCTAAGAATCGAAGGAGACAGATACATCTTCTAATACACCATCTGGTTTGATAACATATCTATCTACTAACTATGGTAATGTTGGTGTGTATTGAAGATTAGAAAGTTTTAATTCATCCATAGTTTTTTTATTCATGATATTGATAGCTTCTCCTAAATCGATCAATGTGTTTGGAATATCAACACTATTAATGTGTGTTTTTACAATGGGACTACCTATATCTAGATATTTATGAACGATTGGTTTTACCATCATAATATCCACAATTTTTCGAAATAATTGATTTTTTTTAACCTTTTTTCTTTTTCTTCCTGGTTTTTTAATGCTTAACTCCTTGATTTTTTTTGAAATTATTGGTATTTTCATTATATCTTGTAACAGAGGAATTTTTATGCAAACATTCTTCAGTTCATCTAACATATCATATTCAGGCAATACAATTTGTTTTTCTATTCCTTTGTCAATTTTTAGCCTTTCTAGAAAAGGTGGATTTTGAACAGAAACATAAGGCTATTCGGTAATGGGAGTTGAGTTTATTGAAGTATCATGTATAGGGGTGCTTTCTTTCTGAAGAATTTATTCTTGATTAAGAGATGTTTCTTTCTCAAGGGGTTCATCCTCTCTAGACTCCTGAATAACAATAGATGATAAATTATTTTCCAAAACTCTACCAGATCTAAGTTGGACAATGTTTATATCTAATGGATTTATCATGAAAGCTTGGAAATTCTGACCTTATATATTGTAAATAGGTTGTGAATTTTTATTATTCAGATTTGGATATTGCTGAGAAGGTAGTTGAATGGATTTTTGGGGGTATGATGTGGATGGTAATTGGAGTGGTTGATTAGAAGGCTGATTTTGATTTTAAAATTGTGGAAAAGAGTTTGATTGAGGAGGATAATATGGAGGTTGATATGGGATGAGTGGTTGTTGAAACTGATTATACTGAGGATTCCTAGGAGGATAATACCAACCTTGTGTTCATAATGGATTTTGAGGTGGCCAATTTTTCCAAGGCATTGGAGTATTCCAATTCTTCTAAGGTTGTGCATACGATTGGTATTGAGGATTAAGACCTTGTACCATATTTGGCTATTGTGGTGGCCATGGTATTTTATCAATAAAATAGAGTGACTCAACTTGGCTTGTTTCAACTTCATTTTGCAAGATTGATTTAAGTCTAGGAATTGAGGGGAATTCCTTTATGATATGAATTTTTCCACAAATAGCACATATTTCCACACTATCAAGAGGAAATTCTCTTAGAGCATGTTTCTTTTTACATTTAGGACAAAAAATTGATAATGCATCATTTTTAGTTTTTTGCTTGTTTCGAATCTTAATGGTATCTATTTTTTAACTAATACTCCCTAAGATATACGTTTTGAATTTGTCATGAAAATTTCTTATTTAATCTCTACTTACTACTCGAGTTGTAGATTTATTAATCCTAGACATAATAGGGTCTCTTGTATCTTTCTCGGTTTTAGCCTTTCCTCTTTAAACATGTGTATACAATTCACAAATTTCTCTAAATGACAAATAAGAAACATCTATTTTTCCCATTAAATTGAGAATATCTACCCACTCATCTCTAATGGCTTTTAGAAAAAAATCTTTCAGAGTTTCTTCATTTAGATTATGCATCTTAGCCCTTCTAGCATTATAAGCAAATATTTCAACGAAATCTTCAAGATTTTCATCCTCTTTTTGCATCATTCTAAAGACTTCATCTTTAAGGTTATGAGACATACAATAATATTTGTATTTATCTAAGAACACATTTTTAATTTCTTCCCATGTTCTTATGGTATGTGTTCCTAACCCCATTAATCATTTAAGTGCCTCATCTTTAAAAGTGGCTGGAAACAATTTCAACTTTTTAGAATCAAGCAAGTAGTCATAAGATCTACACAAGACTTGAAACTCAAAACGAAATGTTTTAGGATCCTCATGTCTTACTCTATGGAAATTAGGGAGGATGGAGGGTGAGATATTCTTCATTGTAATTATGGTATCTTCATATAAGACGGGAAACCCAAAAGGTTTTGGATCTCCTCTACCACCTCTTCCTCCACCTCCTCCTCTATCTCCTCCTCTACCACTTCCACCTCCAATCATAAATTCACCATTCATTATATGTACTTCTCCTTCTCCTTCCCCTTCCATTGTAGATTCATCAAAGCTAATATAGGGTTCTTCAATTGGATTTTCTATATCCTCTTCTGGTTCTTCTACCAATGAAATAAAATAAGTTTCTTCTTCCTCTTCACTAGGGACTTCCAATTCTTTTCCTAGAGGTCATTCTATAGTTAAATATAGAAATATTACTACTTCTATTAGGGATGTAGGTTCGTCTACTATGGCTTCATTAGAGGAAGTTGGTGAATCTTTCGGTTGGATTTCAGATCTTTGTACCTTAGGAAGTCTATGTCTACTTAAAAATGATGGAATATGAGTTTTGGTGGATGGTGTGGCATACGAGGTTGTGGTGGGGTGAGTGGTGGTGTTGGAATTGAACTCCTACCTCTACTTATAAACCTACCCCTAGAATCTCTTTCCCTATGCATAAATATATTTTTATTAATTTTTTTTAAAGAAAAGACTCCTAAAAAATAAATCTTATATACACTTCCCCATAAATGGTGCCAAAATGTTTGGTAATTTAGTTGATCTTAAATTACTTCATAAATTATTGATCAGGGCTTGTAAACTACTGAAGTGTATTTGCAATAGTTGTGCTACGATTCTTTATTATGTGAGTATTTTTCAAATTGAACTAGGATGTTTTCATGCACATGTTTTATCTAAGAATCAGTCAAAGTAAAAAGATGGTCACTCTCACAGGAAAGAAAAGTATCACATTGACATAAATAAAGATAAACTGAAGTGTATAAGTAAATAGAAAAATCAAATCTAAGTCCTCTTCACACTTGTAGAAAAGAAAGCTAATCTTAGATGTCAAAAATAAATATCACACTACCAAAATCAAATTCTTCTTCACACTTTTAGATATAAAACCACTACAAGAAAAAAGGACATTGGTGAGGGGTGAAAAATATCACCATAAGCTCATTGGTGATAGTCAAAAGAGCCTTCGTCACCAAAAATTGAATGTCACCAAAAATGGCGTCGCCAAAAGTATAGGTGTTGTAGTGACATTCAAAGTCTGTCACCAATAATGATTTAAAATGACGGATAGTGACCATCACCATTCCATATGAGCAATGGTGATGGACCATAGCCTCCATCACCAAAAACTGAACATCACCAAAGGTGGCATTGCCAAAAAGTATAGGTATTGTAGTGACATTCAAATTCCTTCACCAATAATGATTTATAATGACAGATAGCGACCGTCACCATTTCATATGAGCAATGGTGACAGACCATAGCCTCCATCACAAAAAACTGAATGTCACCAAGGGTGGCATCATTAAAATTATAGGTGTTATGGTGACATTAGAGGTCTGTCACAAATATTGATTATAATGACGGATAGTGACCGTCACCATTTCATATGAACAACAACGATTTATTGTGATGGATCTTTCATGGCTGTCACTATTGGTGCATATAGATGGTGACGTTCGTTGACCCTCACCAAAAGCCACATTGCCATAAGTATAGGTGTTGTGGTGACATTCAAGATCCGTCACGAATAATGACTATAATGATAGATATCGATTGTCACCATTTCATATCAACAACAATGATTGATGGTTACAGACCTTTGAGGTTCGTCACTATTGATGCATATATATGGTGGCATTCATTGACCGTAACCATTTCATATTTTGGTGACGGTTGAAAAATGTCACCAAAGCTCATTGGTGATGGTCAAAAGCTCATTTCTTATGGATCATGTCAGGGCACAATGGAATCGAACCACCAACCTCCTTCTTGTAAAGAAAGTGCTCTCCCATTGAGCTAGAACCCTTTAAAGAATTAGACTTTTAAAATTAGACCTTGAAACTTCATAAATTGTAAATTCTACAACTTTCAATAAAATTAAAGTCTCAAAAATATTTTACTAAACAAGCAAAGAGACAATCGAAGCTGCAGGTCCCTACCTAATGGTTATGGAAGTTATGAAAAGTGGGTGGAGGGAAAAATAATTATGTATAATAGAATCGATATGTTCAGTTGAATACTCAATTAGAAGTGAAATTCTGAAGACATTTATAATCTTTAAATGATCTATAATTAGAAAATGCACCAAATATTGCAAAGGAAATGTCATAAGTTGATAACATTTGGAAGAAGAACATTGATGAAGACAGATGCAATATGTTATAGGTTAAGTGAAAGAAAAATCTCAATGTTTTTGTTGTTTGGTGTTTAGATATTTGAATGATATCTAAATTTCTGTGCAAATGTAACACGGATCTTCAAAAACTATCAACGACATATGATAAATTTTTATCTATATATTATATATATATATAATATATATATATATATATATATATATATATATATATATATATATATATTATATATATATATATATATATATATCCCCTTTACATAAACCAACATACAATTTGGAATTTCACAAGTCCACACTCAATACATGACACCAACCAACAAATAAAAGAAAATTGAATTGGACAGAAAGCAATAGCTTCACCTTCATTCTTGAGTTGCTTCTGTTTATTTGAATTTGACTCATGACATTCTTTATCTGACAAGGAACCAAAATCATCACTAGTATTGAATTCATCCAACATGGACTTTGGATATCCCACTAACATCTGTGTTTTTGTTTCCATGCTTGAAAACCATGGAGTTTCATGTTGATAGTAGAATAAGATGTGTGCCTACTGCTCAAGAACACATTCCTTATTAACCATTGTTACCTGACAAAAACGAAAGAGAAAACACAATGTCAGTGTACACAAAATCCCCTACCGAAATATAATCATAACTTAGAAAAGAAGTCTAAAAGATGTTTTTAATTAATAAAATTTGTATTCGGAAATATTATTTCTTTAGATTTAAAAAAGAATATGTTGTACAACGCTTCTGTCTATTTATCCAGGCAATTATATCATAACATATGTCACACAGTAGAAATCTACAGTACCTAAAGTAAAAAAGACAAATTTTCCCAAGAAAATAGATTTAGAAAAGAGATTTGAAAACTATAAGTTTGTCATCAAAGCTTTACTTAATTTAACAACAAACTAGTTGGAGTTCGAAAATCAAAATCATTCATAGGAAATGAATAGGACAATGGCCAAAGTCATTATTCATACAAATAAAGCTAGAGTCACTATTTCCATTGCAGATAACTGAAATTTGGGTAGTGGTCTAACAATTAGAGCTTATTTTCTGGGAAGACTCGTTAATACCATCATTTTTTTCCATGGTCTGTTGTGTCTCTAGATCCAGATTAGATAGCTTGCCATTCTCAAGTTCTACCTTTCAAGTATTGATTTCTGGCTCACCCTTTAAAACACAATTCTATCGCTCCATTTTATTTCATTTTGTTAAGAGAATTGGCAGGACCTTCCCACCCTCTGCTTTACATAATCAATAACTATCCATCAATGATATAAAGAATAATAGATACACAACAAAGGTGAAAGATCTTCTTGTTGTATACCTATGTTCTAGGACTCATCTGACCTTACTGGTGCTAAGAGCTCACCCTGAAAAAATAACATACATGTGGAATTTAGAAAAAAAAATTAAATCAAGCTCCAAGTAAACCAATCAAAATATGAACATCCTTTTAATCAATAAAATCTTTGACTTAAAATAAAAGTAGCCTAGAATTTAATGTTATATCAACCATGTCAAGTAACTAACATCAGGCTAGAAATACAATCCATGCATATTGGATTAGTGAGATAATTGATCTGGTAAAATTCAAAAACATATGACTTAGAGCTACGAAATGCAAATAAATGACTTAGAACTAAGACATGAGGTTTCCCTTTCAATCCCATCGTTAAATAACTCTTCTTTATGTCACTTACCATTAAACAATACCAAGTGGAAGTGGTATTCTAACATTAACCTCTGATAGTTTGTTTCCACGACTACTTCTCAAGATCCACTCCATTACCAACATTTGGGTCTAGATAAGATACATGCAAAAACCATCAACATGAAAATCAAATCTACATCCTTGTAAAAAAATGGAAGGAAAAAAAATATCCACAAATTGAAACAGACTGTAGGATACCTCATTCCTGCAACATGATTATCTTGTCATGAACAATAAAAAAATAAATAAGGAGAAATGTAATTTTTGCCACATTTTGACAATGAAATCTTTTGCATATTCTATGAACAATTGATAAAAAAAAGTTAGCTAAAGCTTGTCAGCATTAGGATTATAGTAAAACATAAAGGAACCACTCCAACACGTATATAATCCTAAACATAAGTATCTATACATATAAGTATTTATTGAGGACGTTGTATTTTGTGAAAATATGGAAGTCAAATCTTTGAAATAACACAATTTATGGTACCACTGCCTTATGAACTCCATTCATTCGAGTATTTACGAAGTCCATTTAGGAATTTATTCAAAGTTCAAAGTTCAAACAATTAACATGTAGCCTAAAAAAACTTAGATTTGAAAAGGAGATAACCCAAAGATGTAGAGTATATATCTCAAATTTATATATCCTAATTTCCAGACATTGAAATGACACTTTTTAGCTTACTATCGTGAATTCAGCCCAAAATGCTGGAAAAAAATATTGATGGTTATTTTGCTAATATAGAAGTTTTATACATGCATTTATTTAAATAGCTAGCTTGCAATGTTAAACGTATCTAAGGATGCACACAATACGTTGCATCTTTAGTGCTGGTGTGTGAACTTCTGACAATGAAGTCCAACATTAATAGTTTGCCTACAATATGCACTAGCAGAATAGGTGAACAATAGTATTATAGGTATGTGTTATGAATATGTGTATTGTAGGCCAATAAGAGTATGGCTGGAACATTCATGTCCAACCCTTCCAATTTTGCCTATAATTTTCACTGGTCTAATAGGTGAACAATAGAACTGTAGGTGTGTATTCTATATCACTTACCTAAATCCAACACCTTCAACATAGAAATTTCAAATAATATGTCCAAAACTTGTAGGTAATTTGCAAAATGAAAGAGATGGCTTGATTGCTTCTGGAGAAGACTAGATTCTTACATTGTTCAATGTAAATTCATGACACTTTTCCAAGCTTAGATGGAACAAAAAGGAACCAAGCTAGAAGGTTATTTAAAGAATCCTTACTTAGCTAGGGTAAAATGTTAGCCCTTTTTTTGTCAAAAAGCATAAATGTAAAAACTTTAAGAAAATCAGTGAAGAGACTGTAGAAATGTTCTTATCAAACCACTAACGTAAACAAAGCTAAGAAATTTTGCTTTGTAGAAGAGATATTCATGGTCAAATTAACAAGAAAGTGACATTTTAGCATAGTTAATGCACTAGTGCTCATGTCGTAGTGTCCCGGGGCATGTTAGGGACTACAGGGAGTGCTCATCTACATCTAGAGAAGAGGTGGGGAGACATAAAGCTATAGTCAGGAGAACTACAAGTGATGAGGGGAAGATACTTGAGGTACCCAAACTCTTAGATTATACCTTGCTAAGCGAGCCCTGAAGAGAGAGTAGCAGGACTGGCGGATTTGGGTAGATACAAATGTGGATGAAGTAGCAGAGAGTGCTACAATGTAGGAATCCCTGGGCAGTGCGAGGCTAGCAGGCTGCAATAGTGCGATCCCTAGTTGTAATCATAAAGGAGCCCTAGTTTCGGTGATGAAGGGAGACCCAGACGCAGTCTTGAAGGAGCTCTAGCCATAGTCGAAAAGGAAGCCATAGCTGCAGTAAAAGGTATCCCTACTCGTAGTCAAAAGGAGGCTTAGCCACAACAAGAGAGAGGCCTAAGACGCAGTCTAGAGAGAGGCCTAAGATGAAATCAAGAGAGGCATAAAGACACAGTCAAGAGAGGCTAGATATGCAGCAAAGGAAGGCTCTTATCCATATAAAAGGAGGCCTTAATCCATAGCAAGAGGGAGGCCCTTATCAACCATCAAGAAGAAGCATATAGCCGCAGTCAAGGAAGGTCTAAAGCAGCACTTAGAGAGGCCCTAGACATAGTCAAAGGGAGGCCCTAGCCAATACAAGAAGGATCCATAAGATACCAAGAAAGAAGCCCTAGAAGAAACATGAAAGTCTTATGTTTTGTTGTAGGTACACCGTGTGAAAGAGACGTTGTTTTGAGTGTTGTTCTTGGGTGCTCTTATAGGGAGAAGGGCCGACATTTGAAGTTTAAGATCACAACAAGAAGAGGCATTCAACATGGGTTAAATAGGGTTTTTCTGTAGCTATTCCAGGAAGACTGAAGGGTTTAAAAGAGGCCAAGTATCTTGCTTGAAGCTTCAACTAAAGGATGAAACTCAACTAAAGGATGACTTAGCTTAATAAAGTTCATGATGACCTTTTATTATGATCAAACCCAACTCTTATTATTGGGACTTATCCTAGTGTCCTGATAGGTGGGATATAGAGGATAATATGATCTCCCTTTCTCCATTGCATTCCTCCCATCTTGAAAATCAAAAGGGGACATAATGAATTTCCTATACACATACTTAATAGATATATATTCCCAATATCTTGCCATCTACTAGTTGCACCTGCTTGAGCTAGGGTGAAGCAATTAGTTAATCCAGAGCATGCATATCCCTACTTATTCTCCACATGCCTTTGGGTGGATCTCTCTATCCCCGTAGTGCCAGTAAAAGGGTTTGGGTATGGTAAGGGCTACTAGTTAGTTTTTTGAACCTTGTGTTTACATATTTTTTCACCTGGCCTTACCCTACTCTCATCTCTATGTATTCTCAAATTAAACCAACTACACATTTGGAAAATTTGTTCTTTTGTGGTATCTCAAAATACTTTTCAAACATAAAATTACAACATATTGTCACAAGGAGACTAATCATGGTTTAACAGATCAAACTTGACATCTTACATTAATAATTTCCTTTTACGTGATGACAGTCTTCTACCCAGGCCTTGGAACCATGCCTAAAGGGGTGTACTACATGACCGATGGTTTTCACTTCTAGTAAACTTAATTATAACTAATTATGAGAACAAGATAACATTTTTTATATACCATATTGTTTAAATTAAAAATTAGCTTCTTGTATGAATTATAGTGCACTAATAGAAACAGAGATAGTTTCCAACAAAAAGCACCCAAAAAAGTAGCAAAATTCATAGGAGACACTATTTCGCTTCTTCGGTGTTGGTCTTTGAAGACCTCCACCACCATCATCACTTCCACATTCATCCTCCTACACCTCAAGAGTTGCAGGTACCACTCTACCCCTGTTTCTTGAAATCTCTCTAATAGGAGTCTTTGTAGCCTTCTCAGAACAAGGAATCATAAGTGTATTGGTTCTATGAGGCATCAACTCCTTACCACTTTCAACAGCTTCCATCATCAACTTCCAGTCTTTAAAATCAAACCGAAAAACAAATTGGCTGTAAGAAGCTTCTCCATATGCCATTTCTATAGCTCTGGGAGCATTTTTGGGGACAACAAAATGTTTTCCATTTTCATCAACATTTATTTCAACTCTACCATCCTTTACTAGAAATGATAATGCAAAGATGTTTTCTACTATCTGGGAAAATGATATTCTATTTAGAACCAAATTCTCTAATCTAGCTTGCTTTTGTTTTCACAAAATGTTAAATATGCTTGCCATATTCTTACCTGTTTCTAATTTTTCATCTTTCGGGGACTCTTTCACTACTTCAGGTCGAGTGATTTCGGTCAGCTTAGTCTATTTTCTCTGTACTATAGCTTTCCTTTGCTTGGGTTCATTATCCATTGGTCCAATCATAGTGCAAATTACTACCACATGCTGGAAAATAGAAGCAGCTAAAAGCCCAATATTTCTCCATGATATTTGGGTTTGATCGTCATTTACCTCCAAAGACCTACTTCCATATGCCCGGTCACTATAGTTTCTTAGAATATCACTACTAATAAAATCCACTGGAGTATCACCATCATTGTTTTGTGATATGTTAACAGTAGCGAGGAGTGTGGATGTGAGATCAAAGAGTGTATCAACATCTGTAGCTTGCCCATGAGGTCTCTAAACAAAATTGTGCAAGCTTTCCACTTTGCTAATTATAGCCTCAAATTTGCCAAATTCTGCTTTTAAAATATTTTCTCCCTCCTCAACAATCAAAGTCTTGAGGTGATGATAATGGTACCTTAATTTACAGTGTTGCACCATACTCTGATTGTTACCATTGCATGCAGTAGCATCTTCTTTCTCTCTCGGGGGCTTACTATGGCCTTGTTGTGATCCTTTTACCCCATGAGAGGAATCTTCTAGTGTCTGACTCAATGTTTCTTCCTCTTTAACTCTAGGTTGGGTACCAAGCCTTCTACCCATCCTTTCTATCACCTTCTTTTGGAGTTGATAGAAATGAAAATATTCAATCAAAGCTAGAAGGAAGGGCTTGAAATTGAGATTTCTGATTGAAGAACTATCGTGAAATGGAAAGAGAGCAAGAAATTTTTTTTTTTTTGCATTGAAATGAGGGAGGGCAGAGAGTTGTGATTTCCCCTACCTTGAGAAGTCTGCTTTGTAATAGAAGAGGGATGAAGGCCCACTACAGTGGATATAAATTCCCAAGACATACACATTGTCGAATGAAATGCATAGGTGGAGTGTGCCAATTAAGCATGATTATTGGGAGAACTGAGAATGTCAATTCTAATGTGGAGAGTTTCCAACACCACTTTCTCATCTGCATGAGGGAGTTTACAATTTGTATATCTTTATCTCAGTCCCATGGTGAATATATTAGTTTGAGGATCCACTGTTTCATGATCCATATGTTGGATGCCTTGCTGAACTTGTGCTTTATAAGGAAATCTCTTTAGATATCCAAAACGTCTCAGAAATTTATTTGAACAATTATTGTCTTGCAACAATGTTTATTGATGATAAATTTCTTGGTAATGTACACATGCATAGAAGAGTGTGACTGATGGCATGGATACTCGGCCTTTCGGGTCAAAATGGACACCTCTAAAGACAATATTTGGAATATTATTTGAGCCTTTCTTTGAGATGGCATCCAAGAAGTTGGAGTGAAGACATCAAGGAACTCTATATTTTCACATATTCTAGCTGAATTGACAAACATGAAAGAGAAACTAAAACCAGGGGCTATATAAGTAACAGCCCGAGTGCATGGAAAATCTAGGCTTTTAGAGGAATATTTCCATATTTAATAATTGGACGAGGATGAATATTTCTGTTACACTATGTGTTGTTATTGATATGTTTGGATGTTTTGGGTGAACACTTGGCCCATCTTCAAGAACATCCAATAATGTTCGAGTCCAAGACAAAGTTAAAGAGACCATTTATCAAATTAGTTGTCCAGCTATGAAAGATAATCAAGTTTTGGAAGAGATACATCATAGTACTATAAAAGCAGATTGTGGACCATGTTAGAAGATGGATCAAAAAGTTTTTCAGAATGTCTACTAAAATTTGACATTTATCAACTTTCATGGCTGAAAAAACTGACAGGAGAAACTTGCACAATAATGGCAGCCACTAGAATGAGAAACACAATGAATTAGCAAAATGGAATCTATTGCTATGATGACACATGGGAAGATACTTATTACTCTCAACATGGTTGTACAGGAAAAATAGTATTTGACTTTGAGTATAGTTGATGTATCGTAATGTAGCAGTTGTTTCCCTGCTGCAATAAGACAAATATATATCCATCTCAAGGTGAAAGAATAACACCAATATACCTTCAAATGATATGGGATATGTGTTGTGCTCAATAGCTAGGAAAGTCTCTATCAGTCATAGTGCAATGAAGAGATGGGTTCAGGTTTCCGTGCCCGTGTTGTCAAAGTATATTGATACAAGTGATGAAAAAACATATGTTCAATTCCCTGGAACATATCTTATTTTCATTACTTGTCTAGGATAAATCCATGGCCATCGTTGAGAAACATAATCAAAAGAAAATAAATATGTAGTTTATTTAAACAAATGTGCCATGAGCGGAAAACATATGCACCAAATTATAAAATGCGAAAGTCAAAGTTCTGTATAAAAGTTTTAAATTAAAAAAAATTCAAATAGTTGCCAGGAAGTTTAACGAATGCAACTTCCCGGCACTCATCCAATGGCCATTCGAGGAGGGTTGAAGCCATCCATCAATATGAAGAGATCTATAAAAGAAAATAGGGACTTTGAAGAAGGGATCCCTGATTTTTCATACCCAAATGTTGCCCGATTATTGAGCAAGGGCCTGACGAGTTAGTGAGGGTTTCCCTTTTGTTTTTGTTTCAATCTATTTTCATGCTTAGATTTTTGCTAATATGATGATGTCATTGGTGGACCTTAATATACGACGTTGCACCATACTCTGATTGTTACCACTGCATGCAGTAGCATCTTCGTTCTCTCTCGGGACCTTACTGTGGCCTTGTTGTGATCCTTTTACCCCACGAGAGGAATCTTGCAGTGTCTGACTCAAGGTTTCTTCCTCTTTAACTCTATCTCGGGTACCAAGCTTTCTACCCATCCCTTCTATCACCTGCTTTTGGAGTTGAGAGAAATATAGAAATTCAACCAAACCTAGAAGGAAGGGCTTGAAATCTATGTTACTAGAAACTAGAAAGGGGAAACAAAACGAGAAATGACAATGAGACGAGAAACGGAGTTTGGATATTTCACATTCAAGAAATGAGGAGAGAGAAAAACAAGAAACATATGAAATGTAAAACCAAGCATTCATCATTAACATTCTTGAATACTATGGTTCATAGGTAATTGCTCATAGGCTTTAGCTGCTCACATTGGCCATTCCTTAATACTTATAATGATAAACAAAGCTTCCATTTCTCACATAATCCATTATTGAATACCATTGTTTGATCCTCTAGGCTGGCAAATACAATAGTGAAGAAACACTTGGCATTGAATTCAAGTTTGATTTAGCCTTTACATTTTCCGGATGAGTACAGGATCCCACACACATTGTATATATTCTTGGATGTGACATGAGTGAACCTCAAATTTGGGATCTATTGTATCATTTTCCACACAGTTATTGGGTTATTGTTTTCATGGTTGGGCAAGAAGATGGTGGAGATTGAGTTGATCTCCATTGGATATAGAGCCAAAAATAGAAGGTTGTCTCGAACTATTGCCACTTGCAGAACCATAAATACTACAACATGTGTTTGAAGACAAAATCTAAAGAGAAAACTTTCAAAAATTTATCTTTAATCCATTATATAGAAAACAATCTTATAATAATAAAAATAATTATTTTAAAAGTATAGTTGAATTAGATATTAAATTGCTAGTTTGTGAGAAAAAAAATTAACAAAATTATTTAACTACTAATTTATAAAAGAGACTTGATCCCTTTAGGGCATTGATATGTGCAAAATTAAGATGGATCTAGGCTAGTATATATTATTTACCATAATTATTGTTAAAGTGTATAGTGACTATCTCATATTTGTGTTTGCATTGATTAAATGACTATTATATGTAGTCATGTTTTATATTAATTATTTTAATGCATCATATATATGGTTTTGTATAGTAAATTTATTTTTACGTTAAATTTTAATAGTTAAATTTAGATATTCTTTCTTGATATTAGTTATTTTTTATTAATTTTCATTTATTCTGTTGGATCCATTAA